>JAUELO010465640.1:0-21907 GCA_032357855.1 Amphibolips quercusostensackenii
GGAATATATGCACATAGTCCTCGCACTAGGAGTGAAGCACGGGCAAAAATAAACATAGATAGCGGCATGATTACCTTCTTGACTACAGATGAAATAAGGGAAACTCCAGTAGGCGCTAAGCGCGCAATCGATGTTCATTACGTAATAAAGCTTGTAAACAAAAATCATTCAGATCAATGAAAAAATATTGAATTAAGATATCATATTGTTTGTAATTCAAAGTCATTACAAATGCGACGCATAACTTGTATTAACAAACATAAATGAAATGATTATGTATTATGGTTTTTAAGGATTGAATCTTTTAACACTGCCTCAGCCAGCCTTTTTAAGAATTAAATTAAAAAAAAGTTTTGTTTATTTATCAACGCAAATAAAAAATAGCATGGCGGACAAGAATTTCAGAAAATAATTTATTTGTATTATTGATATTATAATATTTTTTATGTTATGAATGTCTTAGTTATTTTGTACGCCAAGAGGAGAATGATGGAATAAATTTTTTTGAGGAAGTATATTGTAACTACCATATTGTATTTAATAGAGAACAATTTACATTCTCAAGACTTTTTTATTAAGAAATATATTTTGTTGGAACAAGATACTTTTATTTTTAAACAAAAACGATTCTTTACAACAAAAAATTAATATTCAACCGAAATTTACGACTTGTCTACCATAAAAGATACATTTTGAATCTGAAAGGACGAACTTAAAAATAAAAAATATTTAAATTTTCGACCAAAAATGTCACTATACGAAAATTGTCAAGTTTTCAAGCTGAAAAGATATATTTTATAGAAGAGTTAAATTTTGAACACGAAAAATAAAAGTTTGAACCCAAAAGTTTATTTCCTACTAAGCAAGATAAATTTTCTGTTAGAGAGCAACTTTAAAATTAGTTAAATTTATTAGTAAAAGGTTAATCATATTTTTATAGATAGGCAGAATATATATTCGTTTCTTTGTAAAAATAAGATTGAAAATAAAATAAGAAAATAAAATATTAATCTTATACCTTTTTTTAAAAATAAGAATGTGAAAAATACGACAAAAGCTACAATAACATTTTATTTTACAAAAATCTTTGCCTAAATTGTATCTACAAATTCACTTGGAACCCCCTTACGGTAGCATGTGTATTTTCAGTTAAAATTGTCAAAAACTAAATTTAAAATAAACAAGTTAAGTTTATAGAAACACGACACAAGGTGCTGTAAATGATTAATAACCTTAATTACATATAGGACCGCGACTAAGATACCAGTCATATACTATAATGAATTACCAAAATAATAATTTCATACACTGATAAAGAAATTCTTAAGTAACCAGTAAATCATTTTCACCTCAATTGGCCAGAAATGATTATCGTTTATGCTGCGTTTCTTATTTTGACAGTGAATTGTAGATTTATTGGTAAATATAATACTATACTTCATTTATATAAATGTAATTTCAAAAACGCTTTTTTTCGCAAATAAACAATCCATTGTCGTAAAATGCATTTTTTCCTATTATTCTCGTATTATTCTCTGTTTGTTATTTCATTAAAAGTTTACTATTGAAACGCTATCAAATCTGACTAGCACCAGGCTCTTATCAAATCATGTGTGCTACAATTTTAAGCATATTATTTAATTTGAATGATTAAAAAAATATATATTGCCAAACAGAATTTATAACTCTTCTTTATTTTAGAATCTAAAACACTTATTCTCAAGGTATTTTATATAATATTAAATCTTACTGACAGAAAAATACCTTTCTTTTTGCAAAATTAAGTTCACCATTCGATTGTTCGCCTAACGGCACTCCTATTCCTTATGTTTCTTGTGCCAGCTCATCATCTTCTTATTTTCTGGACACACAACATCCTCATGCCAGTACTCCTCGTCCTGTTAGACCTAATCCTTCGCCATGTATTATGGTTCCCAAGAAGTCAATCTTTTGGCAATGCCTCAGTCATTTTTTCAGAAACAAATAAAATGATGGTTTCGTTTATTCATTTACGCAAATAAAAAATGAGACTGCGGACAAAAATTCCAGAAAACAAGATATTAGTATTCTTGATATTGTAATATTATTGATATTATAAATTTCCTAGTAATATGGTACGCAAAGAGAATAATAAAATAAATTCACCAAAATAAGCTGATTGTACATTGCATATTTTATTTGATATGAAGCAATTCACATTCTTAGAATTTTAAGTAAAATATATTTTATTTTAACAAGACAGCTAAATTTTCAACTGGAACCATGTTCTACAAAAAGACACAAATGTCAAATTCGAAAGCAAATATTAACCTACGAAAAGAGTTATTTCAAGCGGTATTATTGCATCATTTCAAATTTTTAACTCAAAAAATTAAAGTTTTCATCTTACAATTTATTCGTTACCAAGCCAGATGAATTTTCTAATAAAAGGCAAATTCAAAACTAGATGAGCTGAACTGAAAAGTGAATTCTTATCTGTAG
The DNA here is from genome assembly GCA_032357855.1 of Amphibolips quercusostensackenii. Taxonomy (NCBI): domain Eukaryota; kingdom Metazoa; phylum Arthropoda; class Insecta; order Hymenoptera; family Cynipidae; genus Amphibolips; species Amphibolips quercusostensackenii. The sequence continues at coordinate 2,482 of JAUELO010465640.1, forward strand.
AAAAATTTCATAAACCGAAAATGGAAATGTCAGATTTTTAGCTGGAAAAATTAATTTTCAACAAAGAAAAAACTAATTTACAAGCAGTGGAATCTAACCAGCTATACGAATTTTTAACTAAATAGTTTAATTATTATTTGACTAGTAATTGGCAAAATTAACTTTAGAAAATAATTTAAATTTATGATTTTGAACCAAAGAGGTAGATGTAATAAAGAAAAATCTGCCTGCTTCGCGGGCAGGTTCTCATCGCGCGCTTCGCTTGCAAGTTTGAGCGCGCCTAGGTCGCGCATCTGTTGTGTCTCGCGCTTCGCGCTAGAATAATTTTTCCTCGCGCTTCGCACTCACCTCTTTTTGGTTTTTGCACTTCGTGCTCGCTTTAGATAAAAAAAAGATATTTACTCGCAAATATTATAAAATTATACAAACTTTCACAATTGAAGTAATTTTCCAATTTGTTAAAGTTTTGCATTAGAAAGGAAGTTTAATTACTCAAGGCTCTATCGGCAATGAAAAACACATTCTCATTACAATAACCGCACTTCACGCTCAATTGTTCATATGTATTTAAATAATTCTCTGATCATTTATATGATAACAATAATTTTTTTGTTGTGAATTTTTAGGCACGGCTAAATTTCTGCACGACTATGATGACCTTTAATATAACTATAACATTATCATAATCCTTTGCATTTTTTTATCCTGTTTCTAAACTTTAAAATAAAATTTTAATTCTTTCAAGCTTTAGTTTAACTTACTGAAAATGCTACCTAAAAATTAAAAATTCCATTTTTGTTTTAACAGTGTTTGTTTCAATTATGAAAAAACTATATGTGAAATCAAAAGAAAAACGCTAAGTTATATGAAAATTAATTGCTTATTTGCAATGTAATTTTCAACAATCAAAACAAAAACTATGCATTCTACAAAAAAAAAGATTAATAAAAATTTGTAGTTTTTCTGGGGCCTATAACTTTTGTTGTTTATTATTTTCTTAGTTTGTTTCATTTGTTCAAAAATTTTTAACTTTTTATGCTTAAGGTTGTCTTTTTTAAAAGTAAAGCAAAAACTACGCGCTCTATCTAAAAGTATTTCAAAACAAATTTGTAAATCTTCGTTAGTTGTATAATTTTTGTCTAATCATTTTTTGTGTCTTGCATAGTTGAACCACAAAATAAAATTTTTTTGATTTTTTATTATTTTTTAGGGGAATAAAAAATTTAAATTTTTAATTTTTTAGAAAAATTCCAAAATTTGTCACGACAGTCTTGTAGTCTTATAATTTTCTTTTAATCCAAAAAAAGTCATGATAATAAATTGTTCATATTTTCAAGTTCTATCCATGGGCGTACATAGAATTTTCAAATTTAAAGAAAGTGCGCTCAAAAATGTTTTAAATGTGTTTACTTTTTAAATTTTTATTCAAAATAGCTAATTAACAAAGTTGTTCTTTCCATTCAGGCCCTTAAACAACGGTGCCAAAGCTCAATCCAATCTGATTATTTTTTCGAAAGTTATCGTGCCTACAGACTGAAGATAGACAGACTGCCAGACAGACAGACACCTTTGTGAAAATCGTTTTTTTCTGACTCAGAGTGTCTTAAAACGTGGACAATTGATATAAACCGGCAAAGTCAAATTTTATATAAAACCAATACCTTCTCATTAGATTGAGAATGTAAACATGACTTTAATCACAAATGCTTCAATGATTTTTTAATATTTGCAAGTAAATTTTTTTCCTCTGTCAAAGCCGAGCATGAAGTGCAGAAACCGAAAAAAGCCGCGCGCGATGAGCATGTCTTCGCCAAGCAGGCAAATTTTTTTTTCATTATTTAATATTTCTTGTGCAAAAATTTTAATTTTAGATTTTTTTGTAGAAATTTAAAAATTTGTTATAACAGTCTTGTAGTGCTTTTTATAAGCCACGTTTCTCTCCTTTTGATATTTTTTCATATCGTGCGTTGTTGGGCTCAACATTTGCTTTTTCTATTGTATATTTGAATTTTCAAAATATTATAAGTCTTAAATTTTTTTTTTATCCAAAAAAGTTATGAGGATGAATTGTTCATCTTTCCAAAGGTGCTTACTCATTGGATTTTTATCGAAAATAGCTGGTTAACTAACTTGTTCTTTTGATTTAGGCATTGAACAACTGTACCAATGCATAATCCAATCTGATTATTTTTCGAAAGTTATCGTGCCTACAGACTACAGACAGACGGACAGACACCTTTGCAAAAATCGTTTTTTCTGACTCAGGAGGTCTCAAAACGTGTACATTCGATGAAAACCGGCAAAGTCAAATTTTACATAAAACCAATACCTTTTACATTAAAATGATATTTGTGGTGATATTTGAGGTGAGTGGATTGTGGAAGTTTGGAGAAGGGTTTGCTTGTGATAGATTAATTGAAAAAGTAAGATACAGATGAGAAGGCGTGAATATTTTGAGGATCATAACAGGTTTGTTTCGAAGTTGAGGTTAAGTTGATTTGAGGTTTTGTGACAGGGTGGGGGGACCTGGTCGGTCGTAGCAAAAAAGGAAAGGCAAGGGGAAAGTATAGGGAATCACAAAAAAGGAAAGGCAAGGAGAAAGTATAGGGAAACATAAAAAAGAAAGATTAAGGGCAAATAGCGCAAAATTGACTAAGGCATTCATTGAAAAAAAAGAGGGCGTGTGGGTAAGCAGCGAATACAAGGGAAATATAGGGCCCTGCTTAAGAACACAAAAATCTTTAGATCCTCCGATCGTCGCCGGAAAAACGTACCTTTGTAGAAAAAGAATGAGATTAATAAGCAGGCAAAAGAAAACAGAGCTTAGGCTGAAGATCCGATAAAAAAGGAATAACTAAAAGAAACGTGCGCAACAATAATAGAAGTAATGGGAATATACGAAGAAGAGTAAAATAGAAAGGTAGAGGAAATGAAGAATTTAATAGGCCGGGAAATAAATGAACTGAAGAAAGAAAGGATTGAATAGGAAAAAGTCAGGGAGAAGCTAGACAAAAGGATGCAGACGTTGAAACTAAGTTAGAAAAGTTGTAAGGTGAAAAAAATGGAAATCTCCAAACGGGAGTTTGGCAGTGGAGAGAGTGGAAAGAAAAAGAATGTAAGGCTAAGGAAAATAGACAAAGAATAGAAAGGCAAAAGAGAGAAGATGAAAAAAAACATAGTGATAAATGGTCAAATATTAGAGGAGTAGGAGCTAAAGGAAAAAGTGAAAGATGTACTAAAAAGCATTGATGTTAATATCGAGATAGGGGAAGTGCTAAGTTTAGAAAGAAAACAGCAAAGAGGGAAGAGAAAGATGCTGGTACAACTAAGCAAATAGAACATAACAGGGATAGTGATGACGAAAAAGAGAGGGTTATATGAAAGTTCGGAGAGCATAGAGAAAGATTTAAGATGGGTAGAATGAAAGATACAGTATAAGTTAGGACAAATAGCGTAAGAGGAAAGAATAAAGGAAAACAGAACGTAGGTTAAATTTGGGGAACACAGACAGAAGCTGTATGGTGAGATTGGGGCGAGGACAATAAAAACTTTGTAGAAAACAAGGTGTCGGAAAATGAGGAGAAAAAGAAGCAGGAAAAATAAAAATAAGAGAAAGTTGGAAAAAAAAGGTAGACGAGAAACAAAAGTCTAAGAGACTGGAGTATATGCCACTGGAACATAGTAGGCGTGAAGAGAAAGAATATGCAGTCTATAAGAAATTTGACACAATGGGATGTAGTAGTAATGATGTGAACTTAAGTGGATGACAAGGAATGGGACAGAGTAAGGGAAAGATCACTCAAAGGTTAAAAATAGATGGTTCAATATGCACAAGTGAAGAATAAAAAAGTCGGAGCAATAAAAGGAATGGTTATAGAAGTATTCAACAAAAATTATAACAAAAGTATGAAAAAGAAGAAGGAGGGCACTAAGTTGTAGTTAAAAAAAAGATAAAGAAAATGTAATGTTTGGAGAAGAGGCGGAGAATGATAGGATGCAAGAGAGGTTTGAAACGTAGTTAATAGAGAGAGAAGAAGAGAAAAATAAGTGAACCAGAATTTTGAAATAGTAAAATGAAGAAAATATTTTATGGAACAACCAGGACGTGATATAAGTAAAGTTAGAGAAAAAGGAATATATGACAGAGAAACAGATGAGTGGAGGACATTACAAGGGAAAAAAGTCAAGTTATAGGAAATAATAAAGTTGCAAAGGCAAATGATATATACGAGATTACATATGTAGTCTAAAAATATGTGGTTGCAGAATTAAAGAAATAGGTATGGGTTATGTACAGCAGGGTATGAAGTCGAAAGGCTTTGCCAGAGTTATGAAAAGAAGAAGTACTAGTATCTATAGTAAAAAAGGCAAAGGGAAGAGGTCAAAGTTTATAGTAGATAAAAAAATGTCAAAATAGGAAACAAAAAGATATATACACTGGTATACGCAGACAATATATAGTTTTCCTGGCAGAGGATAAAGAAGGGATATCGGGCATAATTGTAAAATTAGAAAAATAGTAAAATAGGAAAAAGTCGAATATAATGGTAGAATTCACGAAGATAATCAGGTTTAGAAAAAGACCTAGCAGAAAGAAATTATGGACAGAAAGATAAAATGGAATGAAGCTAAAACACTTAAAAGTCTTCAAATATCTGAAATATACCTTGCAAACGAATAGAGTTTGTAGAGCACATATAAGAGAGAGGATTAAAATAGCAGCGGGGCTTATGAAACAGATATATGGTATCAGTAAGAAAAGGTTAGAAAAAAACTGGAGAAAGAGAATGTGGATATTTGATACGCTCGTATAGCCGGTACTCGCAAAAAACCAACCAGACGCCACGAAGCCGTTTAGAGCAGTAAAATTCATACTGTATAAATAAAACAACCTACAATGTCGCGTGAAAACAACGAGACCGAAATTCGGGAACGATACGCACAATATTGTTCAGAATCGGAGCTGGAGAGAACTGATCTATGCGATACCGATCATATCAGTTTTTCACGATCAAATAGTGAAAAAGGTGATTCTTCAGATCAGAAAAGTTTTATTACGGTGGATGAAGCTTCCGAACTTGACGAAAATATTGATAGTTAATACAAACGTTATAATAGTGCAGGATATCGTGCAGAGCTTTCGAGACATCGTGCGACTTTGATGGAAGGGCACACAGATTAACGTCACGAACATCTAAACCGGGAGAGTAGCCACTAACCAAGGATCTACGAATCCCCTTCTTCTAGCAACGAATATGCGCTGACGGCTAAATTAAGAGAAATGATGATCCACAAAAATCGTCGAAAAGATACTGCAATGAAAAAGTTATCGATCGTTCATCAATTTAGCGATCCATTCTGGAGCCGAGAGATTGCCGCCTGTCAGAGGCATTCCATATTATGCCAGATCTGATCGAAGCAATATGAAAGTGTGATGGAGAAAGTGATAGTGTAACAACGCGTCAGTAGGTAGAAAAAAAAGTAGATGGTCCTCTTAGATCGTTGGCCAGAAAGTTTTTTTAATTCTAGAAACAGCGAGGACTCACATAAAGAGTGGGGCTTTAAATTAGGTCAAATCGAAACCTCTAGAATTCTAAACCTGAGAAGACTTCGGAAGAAATTTTCGAAAAAACTTCATAGCTGCCGAAAGCCTAACAAATAAATACAGTAAAATGACAGATCGTACTTAGGAGAAGAATTGATCCATCAAATGTTATTCTCTACAAAAGGCTCGAATGTGTCAAGTTTTAAGCTGGTCGATGATTGTAACCAGAGAAAAAGTATTGACAAGAATATGGTCAAGGGATCTTAGTTTTTTTCTGATGCCAAAGAAGTCTTACGACACAAATGACCTTCTTCAATACCCACAACGTTTAAACAAAACGAACAGCTATAACGCATCCACAAAATTCGAAGTTCGACTAGTGCATCAAGAACTAAAAATAAATATATTTGAAGAGAGAAAAAATGAATCGTGAAACAAACTCTTGTTAGATCGTTCCGACACATAAACAAATTCAGACAGACTACCATCTCTCAAGAACGAGTGAGGCAAACCCAAATGCTGTAATTGCGAGGCATTTAGACATACCTTAAGGGATTCTCCCCAAGAGAAAATAGAATTGGTATGCACAAATTGCAAAGCGAAATATCACACACAGCGCCACAGTGCAAAAAACACAGATGTACAAAGACAAATACCATAAAAATCAAAACAAAAATGTGCACTTCAATAAAGGAGATATCGTGCTTATGAAAACGGTACCTACTCAGACAGAAAAACCAAAGAAACTCCAATAAAAGTTTAGAGGGCCAGTAGTTAATACTACAGTCTTAAAAGGAGACACATATTGAGTGGTGAATATTTTAATAAAAAAAAACGTCGATATGCTACAACTGGGCATGTCAGCTTGCATATAACCACAACCTGATTAAGACGGAAGTAAGCACGAGGCCGCGGCCGAAAAGGACAAATCGCGTCCCAAAACGATACGACAGTTCCTAAATGTAAATTATACCATATTTATTTTATTATTTCGTTTTTTTTTTGCTTCTTAGATTCTAAAAAGATTTGGGTCATTAGATTTTTTGAAATTGTTTAAAAATTGTCTACTTAACAACACAATTGAATTTTTTTTATTTAACTATTCACAAATGTTATTCCTTTTGAGACACTTAGATTAATCAAGGAAGATCTTTAAACAGTGTCGTAGCTATATGCAAATAATTTTTCGTTGGTTAAAATATTTTTTTTTCAAATTTATCGTGTTATAAACAAGTTAATGAAGAAGAGTCATTTTTCGGAATGAACTATGCTTAGCTCATTAACATTGATAATTTTGTATAAAATGTAAAAGAAACTAATGTTTTATTACTACGTATTAATAAAGAAATCTTTTTGGTTATTGTTAAAAACAATATTTGTAAACATATTTACAGTTTGGCGACTTTTTAATAAATAGGTATTATTCTTGTTACGAAATCAGCTGGAGACGTCTTTTAAATGACTCTTTTCTATAATACTTAGCAAATCGACAACAATTACTTATTATTTCAAAAATTTTAATAAAAACTTCACAATTACAATTAATAGGCCTAACTTACAAAGTATTATAGCAAAGAATCATCGAAAGCACAATCTTAGTTGAATCCGTGTACAAAGTTAAGCCGATTTATTGCAACTGTCAATTTGTTCATAAAAATTGTTTAGAGAAAAAATTATTGTCGTCAGTTTGCAAAATAACATACTAAAGAGTCATTGGAAAGACATACTGAGCTACGGAGAGGCGAGACTAATTTCGTGGGTAAGAGCATCAAAACGGCTATCGGCAATCTGGAAGAGATTGGATCAAATACCAGCTGCACTAAAATCATTTTTTTTACAATTTACAAATGAAAACAAGGTTTATAAAATATTGATTTCTGACCTGCGGATGAATTACGATTAACATAAAATCATTTTTTTAACAAAGTAGAATTTTTGGACCAAAAAATATGACTTTTCAACAAAATAGTTCAACTTTTGCCCATTAGTTAAATTTGCAACTAAATAGTTGAATGTCTGACAAATAATAGTCGGGTCTACTTACGAGACATCTTTTGCATTTTGGTTCAAATTTTGTTTTTGTTCTAGTTAAAAAAAATTGTTTGAACTGAAAATGTAACTATTTAATTTTGTTGCAAAATAAGCCTCATTTATTTCGTTTTTAACTTAATACCTCAACTAAAGCTTTCAACTTTTTTATTTAAATTTAATTCATTTTATAGTTTTGATTGATCCTGTTCAGTTTAAAATTTAAAGATAAGGTTGAGAGTTCAAGTATTTTGTTAAAAATTCATCTTTTTTTGTAGCAAATCCTCTTCTCTGATAAAAATTCGTCTTTTTAGTTGAAGCTTCAATAATGCTGATAATAATTCGTTTCCTTTTTGTTTACAATTGATTTTTTGAATATTATATGTAACTATTCAATGTTTTGTTGAAATTTTGTCACTGTTGGTAGAAAATCAACTTTCTTGGTTAAAAATATATCTTTTTAGACAGTCATCTTTTTACTTGTTTAAAATTCATCTTTTTAGATTAAAATTTGATTTGAAAAAAAAATTTATAACTTTATTAATTATTATTATTATAATAACTATATATATATATATAAATTATAATTTTTATAATAATAATTATAATTTATAATTTATAAGAAAATATTTATAAAAAAAATCACGCGTTTTATCAAAAAGTAATCGCTAACAAATTTTTGGATCTTTTTTGAACGCATATTTTTTTTCTATTCATGTTTTGTGTACCTTGCGTCGTTTTACTGAAAATTTAGTTTTTGCAATGTTAATGTTATTTTTTACAATTAAAACAAAAATCACGCATTCTATCAAAATATAATTACAAACAAATTCCAATATTTTTTTGGCTGAATATATTTTATCTATTAATTTTGTTTTTACCTCGCGTCGATTGTCTAAAAATTCAATTGTTTTTTTTTTAAAGCAGTCTTTTACGAATAGAATGAAAACTACGCGTCCTATCAGAAAGTGATCTGCAACAAATTTGTGAATTTTGCTTAATACACAATTTTTGTTTGATTATATTTTTTGGTATCCTGTATAGTTTGACTGCAAAATATGAGTTTTTATTTTTCATTAAATAATGAAAAATTTTTTGCGACTAAAATTTTCATCATTGTCGTTTGTTTTTTAGAATTTTGTAAATGCCACAACTCTAGTAATTCTTGAAAAATCAAAAAAGTCACTTAGCTAAATTGTTAACCTTTTTGAGTACTACTAATAACCGTACATGAAATTTTCAAATCTTAAAAAAAAAAGTCTTTTCAAAAATTTTTAAAAGGCGCTTACTTTTTGAATTTTTATTCAAAATGTCTGGCTTACAAGCTTCATTTTAATTTTGGTACACTCAAAGAGTATACCAAAGCCTGATGCAGTATATCAATTCTTTCAAATTGCCATCGTCCTAACAGACTACAAATCTACACACAGACAGACAGACACATTCGCGGAAACCCTGTTTTTTGGGCTTAGAAGGCCTCGAAACGTGGAGATTTGGTAAAAACAGAAGGGGGCGGGGGTCCAATTTTAAACAAATCTCATACCTTTTCTGATGAGAATGTGAAAGTTAGTTGTCACCAAAAATGATTTTAACAAAATAGTTAAATCAAGAAAAAGAGTATTTTCAACAAAAATGATTAATCGTAAACCAAAAAGATTAATTTCCAACAAAGTAGTTTCAGTTCCTACTAAGTAGTTGAATTTCCATAAAAAAAAGATGAATTCCTAAATTAAATATAATAGTTGATATTTTAACAAAATGTATCTAAATTTTAATTTAAAAACAGCTTGATTCTGCCAAAAAAGGCGAATCTTCAACAAAAAAGTTTAATTCTTAACGAAAAAAAACACGCATCCTATCAAAAAGTGCTCGCTGACAAATTGGTGAATTTTTTTTTTTAAACACGCTGCTTGTTTATTTTTTTTTTTCGTACCTTGCCGCATTTTTTTTTAAATTTATTTTTTTTTACTCTTGATGCTATTTATAACGATAAGAACAAAAATTACGCATTCTGTCAAAAAATAAGTAACATCATTTTTGTAGCTCTTTTTTGGGTAAACAAATTTTGGCTATTTATTTTTTTTGTATCTTGTGTGGCTTGTCTACAAATTTAATGTTTCTATTTTTGAAGCAGTTTTTTACAAATAAGACAATAACTGCGCGTCCTATTAAAAAGTGATTTGCAACAAATTTGTAGATCTTTTTGAGTGTTCTATTTTTTTCAATTTATTCTTTTTTGTATCTTTTACATTTTGGACGCAAAATAGAATTTTTCTTTGTAAGTTTTCATTTTTTTGTTCTTTTTTAATTTTGCAAATGCTGTAACTTTGGTACTTTGATCTTTATCGGATAATAGTATTGGCATACATTTTTTGTTATTTTTCGTACTACAAATATCTTTAAATAGAATTTTAAAATCTTAAAAAAAAATATTCTCAATATTTCTGAAAATGCTCGAAAAATTTTTCATTTTTATCCGACATGGCTTCGAAAGTTTGTGTGCTAACAGACTGACACATGGAAGGTCTCAAAAAGCATACGTTTGACCAAAACAGGAAAAAAGGGTCAAATTTTCGAAAAATCTAATACTTGCTCTTCTCAGAATGGGAAAATAATTTTGTTATTATACAATTAATTGCAACTTGTGACGTTTTTTAATCAATATAATTTGTTAATTTTCAATGTTATCTTTCACAATTTGAACAAGAAAACGCATCCTAACGTGAAGTGGTTTTGAGAAAATTTGTAGATATAATTTAGGCAAATCATTTTATTAATTAAAATGTAATTTTAGCTTGTGCGTTTTTCCAAAAAGTTGATTTTTTTAAGTTCAAATGTATGGTTATAACAAAAATTTATTACAAAGTTTTTAACCTCTTTTGTATGCACAATTTTTGTTTATTTATATATTTTGGTTCCTTGCATTGTTTCCCTTAAAATTAGACTTTTTTATTGTCAATGTTATTTTTAGGAATAAAACAAAAACTATGCGTCCTATCAAAACATAATCAATAACAAATTTCTAGCGCTTTTTGGGTGAACAAATTTTGTCTCTTAATTTTCTTTGCAGCTTGTGTTTTTTCTCTAAATATTATAATTTTTTCTATTTTTAATGCTGTGTTTTACGAATTAAACAAAAACTACACGTCACATCAAAAAAATGAATGATAACAAATTTGAAGATCTTTTTTAGGTGCGTAATCTCGGTTAGAACATTTTTGTCGTATCTTGCATAGTTTAACTTCAAATGAAATTTTTTATTTTTTATTATTTTTTGTGGAATCAAAATAAAAATTTTCGATTTTTTGGAAAAGTTTCAAATGTTGTTATTATATTTTTTTGTGTTAAAGATGTAACATTTTCCTTTTTTTAACATTCTTTCATATCGTGCGTTTTTTGTCTCAAAATGTTCATATTCATTTTTTTTTTTATTTTGAAAATGCTATAACTTGGGGAACTTTTTTTTATAAAAAAAAGTCAGAAGGCTAAAATATTTCTCTTTTTGAGTACCTCTTATAACAGTTTATAGAATTTTGGAATATTGAAAAAAGTGGTCTTAAAAATTTTCAAAATGTGCTCACTTTTTTAATTCTTATCCAAAAAGTCTGGCTAACGAATTTGACCTTTAGTTTTTGACACTAAAAGAGTATACCAAAGGTTAATCTAACAGATGAATTTTTTTCAACAGTTATCGTGCTCACAGACATACAGTCATACATACAGACATACATACAGACAGACAAATTTGTGAAAACCTGTTTTTCGGGTTAAGGGGGTCTCAAAACGTGAACATTTGACAAAACCCGGGGGGAAAGTAAATAAATTTCACACAAATTTAATACCTTCTCTGATGAGAATGTAAAAAATCATATAAGAATTGCGAGCAGCAGCTAAGTTTGTAAATGATAATACATTCCTGCACCACTGAGTCACTGAAAAATTCATTTAATTGAACTTTTCGAAATTAATATATTACTTTAGGAAATAAATATAGTTACAATAACTGTTTAAATCTCAAATCTTATTACATTAGCAAAAAAAAAATAAATAAAGACGATAATAATAGTTTCAAAATAGTCTCAATCAAGAAAACTAAATATCCTTTGTAGGACTGATAACGAGTGTCACAAAAGTTTTGAGGAAGATTTGAATTGCACATTAGTCGCTTAAAAAGTTACTTATTCTAAAACTAAAAGCAATTTAAAGCACCCAATGCGCGCGTTTGTATCGCCAGTTTTTCTTTTTCTAATCTAGAAATATAAATTATTTCTAAAATTAATAACAACAATTTTTTAATACTCAGAGTTCTAAACAATTAAAAAATTCAGGAAATAATTTAATTGATCATTCATTCTAGTCAGTGAAATATGTTTAAAAAACTCCTTATTTTATAGTTTTAATTTTGTATTGCATGCCAATTTTTTTAAACAATGTGTAAATCTTAACTTATTCAACAAATTTTTGAAACCTTTAATTTACTTATGCGTAAGAGATAAGTCTGGTCTAATGAGCGGTTGTTATTCACAGATGGTTAGTCAAACCATATTACATTCTGAGTGTTGATATTCATTTATTCTTTGATTGAATATCGTTTCATAATCAAGAAGATAAGAATAAAGCGATAAAAACAAAACGTCTCGTTAAATTCTTGTTCAATAATCAGCTTTTTATCGCTGTACTGGTTTTAAATATCTTATTATTGTTCTCAAAGTAGCTTTTATCGAAAAAAGCAAATTGCTTTTCTTAGACTGATTTACGAAATATACATATAAATATCACAGATTGAGAAACTCGAGGCCTATAACATCTGCAATTGCGATTCAAATACCTGATACTTACTTGAATAAAACGCGAGAATATTAGTTCCATACACGGCTAACTAAATTCCTCACTGTCGTATAAACCAGTTTTTTCTCCAATTGTCAAGAATGAGGATCGTTTATACTGTGGTCTTCATTTTGACGGTGATTCTTAGTCCTATTGGTGAATATAATACTAAACTATATCTATAATCTTAAAAAAGTTTTTAAACTTTTATCAAATAAAAATTAATTTTTCGTAATATGTATTTGATCCTAGTTACTATTATTATCTGTTTGCTCTTCCATCAAAAGTTTGTCATTGAAACTTTATCAAATGTTAGTATCACGGGACTTTTATTAGACTCTATGTGCTATCATTTTAAGAATATCATTTAATTCAAAATATTATCTACAAAAAAATAAAAATGGACTAAATTTGAACTTTTTGTAATTTCTAAGCCAAATTACTTATAAGGAAATCTAACAAATTAATTGAATACCAAAATGTATAATTACTATCTAAATTTGCATAGTTATTAAAAAATTCAAAACACTTATTTCTAAAGTCTGTTAATAAAACTAAAATTCACACTGGCAGTCAATTTCTGACGCAGTAAGCTAAGAAGTTCTTTTTGTTCAGTTTTATGAGAAACAATGTCATGCTGCGACAGAACATATAAGCTTTGTACTTTTGTTGATTATTATTAGATATGCAAAATCATACGTTTTTCAAAAAAATGTAAGCGTTTGCTTTTTCTTGAAGAATTAACTTCACCGTCTGATAGATCCCATAACGGCGCCCAGATTTCTAATGTTCCTCGTGCCAGCCCATCTTCTTCTTCTTTTCTTGACACACAACATCCTTCTGTCAGTACACCTCATCTTGTCAGGCCACAACCTCCGCACACATCTCCTTCTTCTGCTGAACATCCTCAACGTGCAAGGTCTCGGTCTTCTTCTGCCAGCTCTATAAATCTACCTACTAGGCTTCCCTCTGCTGACGGACTTGGATACGAACTTGACCAACTTGAATATATTCGTCTAACTCCAACCAAAAACCCTCACCGACAATTCGAACTTCGAAGATACGCTTTTCCTACGGATAAGGGGATTAAAGTACTCACAGGACGTCATGCCTATTTGCCCGTACCACCCTACGAACAAATTGTACTATCAACATTCAATGGTGACGTCTTTGCAATATTAACGAGTAGTAACACTCTTGATGGAATATATACATACCATCATCGCTCTAAACCTAATGGACGGGCGAAAATAAACATTGAGAGCGGCACGATTACCTCGTTGACCCCAGATGAAACTGAGGAAGTTCCAGTAGGCCGCCGTCGTCCAATCATATTTTATTTTAGAATAGAGCATGTAAACCACAGTAATGAGTAAGTTTCTTTCTAAAAGACACAAGTTATTGTTACTTTTTTCTAAAGTCCCTGTTTAGTCACTTTTTTAAGATCAAGTCTCTAAAGACACTTTTTTGAATTAAAATATTACTTTATTCGCTTATATTTTTAAATCAAAACAGTGCACTTCAGGCTTTATACATTTTATAAAATATTTTTTAATCCCTTTTAACCCGAGTGAAAATGCTTTGACTTGAGCTCTACTTTAGGTCAAAAGAATATAACTTAAGGCATGAATATATATCTCACATATAGAACTACGTCTTTAAAGCATCAATTGAAGTCTGGCTTCACCTCAAAAATGAGACATTCTGAAGTGGAACTTTTCAAATTTAGCATGTCTTGATTGTGGGCAATTTAATTCGAAATCAAGTCTAGGAATTTTTACTCGATAATTCACACCGAAATCTTTGCGATTTCCTTAAAATTCACTAGATACAATTAGTCTGTTTTGAATTTCCTATTTTCTTATTCGCCCTGAAATCACTTTCCTTAATCTAAATTCAATGGAATTTTTAAAATTTTGTTGTATTCACTTAAAATATTTTTTATTTATTTTGATTTCGTATAATCATATTCTTCTGCCAGATCTTCTTTTCCTGTCAAACGTGGTCTTCCTGCCAGCACCAGGTCTCGCCCTGCGCTTCCGTTTTCTCACGTACTTGGATTTGGACTTGACCAACTTCAATTTGTTCGGCTTTGTTACAAAGGAAATGTGCACCGTCAATTTCAGCTTAGAAGATACACTTTTCCTCCAGATAAACGAATAAAAATACTTGCAGGACGGCATCGCTTTATACCCATTTCAATCCAGGAACAAATTGTGTTATCAACATTCAGTGGTGAAGTCTTTGCGATATTCGAGAGTAGTAATGATCTTGCTGGAATATATGTTTATAGTCCTCGCACAAATAGTGGAGCAAGGGCAAAAATAAACATGGAAAGCGAGACGATTACCTTTTTAACCACAGATGAAATTAGAGAAACTCCAGTGGGCTCTCATCGCTATATCAAAGCTAATTATGTAGTAGAGCTTGTAAACCAAAGTCATCCAAGCCACTGAAAATATGTGAAACTAGAATATTGAATTGTTTATAATCAAAAGTTATTCAAAAATGTTACATTTAACTTGTATATACAAATAATAATAAGGTGTTAATATATCATGATTCCCGAAAATTTAATGTTTCGGCAATGCTTCAGCGAATTAATGTTAGAAACTAATAATAAAAGTTTTTTTCATTAACACACGCGAATAAAAAATCCCACTGTGGAAAAATATATTCTAGGAAATAGGTTACTAGTATTATTAATATGGTTTCTCACTTATATTCATGTATTAAAGATACTAACAAAAAGCCCGCTAATTTTTTAAACGTTTTTTTTCTCAATTATCTATTTCTTTTACAAAAAATCTATAAAAGTAATTCATTGTAAAAATGACTTCCACCAAAAGTATTCTATTAGGAAACTTTCTAGTGATTTGTACGCAAATATGAGAATAATGAAATAATAAATTCTTTTAAATGAAGCAATTGTAAAAATCATATTGTTGTCACGTACGAACAGATACAATTTTGTTCCCATCTAATTATCACTAATAAAAAGACCTGCCTAAAAATCCGTGGATAAGATTGCAATGAGAGAAGAACTTTGATTTTATGTTACACATAAGGGGGAAAGGCTTCCCTAAAACTAAAATTTATTGGTATCTTCACTTTTCTAGTAGGGCTCTTACTTTTGTTTATGATGAATGATTAATTCTAAAATCTATGTGCAGCACGTTGTGGCACGGTGGAGGGTAAGCGGAGAGAAGTATAACAATGTTCAAACTAACTTTTTTGCACAGTGGAAAATTTTTATTAATTTTTGATACTTTAAGGTACGTTATGCTACAGTTAGTGACACTTGTTTGTTTTCTATAATTGTTTAATAAATTATCAGATATTGTAAGCAATATAATTGTTTGAAATATAAGATTAAATAATAAATAAAAAAACACTCGGAGATATTCCCGAGGCAAATTTATTGTTATCGTTACTTTTTTAGTAGGACTCTTACTTTTGTTTATGATAAATGCTTAATCCTAAAATCTATATGCAACACGTTGTAGTAAGGTGGGGTGTAAGTAGAGGGGATAAAAACAGAGTTCAAACTAACTTTCTTGCACAGTTTGAAATTTTTATCAATAATTATACTTTATGGTACGTTACGCTACAGTGAGTAAGATTTCATTGTTTTCTATAATTGTTTAATAAATTATTAAAAATAATAAACAAAATATTCGTTCAAAGACAAATTTTTTATAAGATAAAAAAAACTTTGAGATGTTTCAGAGACGAAATTATTGGTATCTTTACTTTTTGAGTAGGAGTTCTAGTTTTGTTTTTGATAAATTCTTCATTCTGAAATACATATGCATCACGTGGTTTCACGGTGGAGTGTGAGTAGAGGGGATAGAAAAAATGCTCAAGCTAACTTCTTGCACTGTTTAAAATTTTTAATAATTTTTAATACTTCAAAGTACGTTATGCTACAGTTAGTAACATTTCCTTGTTTTCTTTAATTTTTTGATAAATTATTAAATATTAGAAACAATATAACTGTTTGAAAAATAAGGTCTAAAGAAAATAAAAAAACACCTGTAGATATTTATATTATTGGTATCTTTACTCTTTTAGTAGGACTCTTAGTTTTGTTTATAATAAATTCTCAATGCCTAATAACAATGTAATTGTTACAAAAATGACTTTAGACAAAAAAATACCTATAGACATTGCTAAAAAAAATACATGGTTAGTTTTTTTCTTCTACGGCCATTACTTTAGTTTGAATTAAATGCTTAATCCTCAGATCTATATGCGCAGCTAACTTCTAAGTCGTTGATCCTTAGTCTACCGCTCTATAGACGCAGAAAAAAACGATAAGGAAGGGGAAGACATGCTTTTTCTTCCTTTTTAAATTTCACGTTTCGGGCAGGCAAGATACAGATTTGCGCGTCAATTGTCTGCTGATAATTGACTCCTGATTATACAGCGTTCGCATTTGTCCAGAGATCACACGTGAAAACCTGTCACTCTTTTAAATTCAATTTTATGAGAAATAGAAAAGATATTTATTTACCATAGAAGTGAATTGTCGTTTATCCCGGCAATTTGCTTTCATCTCTTGTACCAAAAGTGTTAAGAATTTTTGTTAAGATGTAGAACGGTTTCGCGACTAATGTGCTAGACCTTCCAAGACAGAGAATCACTGGAGCTGTTATGACTCCGATTTGGAGGGACAAAGGTCTTGGTAGTTTGGCTTGTACCAGGTTGCCCAAGTGACTGCTGTTTTGATTTCTGTTCTATGCACCTCGACAGTGTATAGTTAAGGTGATCCAGATAGTGATGCTTGCAGAATTGTAAAATTTAGATTAGAGAGGAAGGGATATGTCGTACAATCTGCAAATAAATTTGTAGGGTTTGCGGAATTAATGTTGCCAAACGCCTTTTTTTTTAACCCTTAGTGTCATTTATCATCATCATATAAATATGATAGCTAGGATTACTTTCAAATGGTGTAAAGATCAACAAATTTTTATATTTACTTCTTACATAAGATTCAAATAACATTTTAGCGGTCATCATAAATAATGAAAATTATTGCCTGAAACTGAATATAAATTACCCGATTTTACTTTTAGTAAAATAACTGAACAATTTGATGAGCCAAATAGGACTTTTCTTGCTAGCCTAGCAATTAATAAATGTGTTCTTTATGTATTGTGGAAAAATGGCCATGATTTTGTAGCAGTATATGCTTGCACGTTGTCTGGGGTCAAAAATGCTTTTTTTCAGCCTTTTTACTTTTTGCAATTATTCTAAAGGTCTTTATCAAAATTGAGTCTGAGCAATCTGAGGGTATTGTGATTATACCATACTAGCATATACATCCTAAGCCTTTTTTTCAATAATACTGATCCTAGAAGCAGTCTATTTTAAGCCAAAAATAAATCACCTAATTTCTTGTAGAACCACATCCACTTTGGAGACACATTACCCTGATGGCCGGGAAGCTGTCTGGCAAGCCTTGAGGGGAAAAGCGATTTCGGAAAAGTCGTTTAAAAATTTGTGGCTTTCATTTTAAACTGATCAATGAAGAACGATAATGTTGCTCTTAAGAAACGGAGGGCCCTTCTAGATAAAAATTTCAAATTGCAATGAAGCGCAACCAGCAAGCGGAATTGAAACAGAAATCTCTTTCACACATAGTAAGCGACATGCAGCTACATCTGCCGCTTAAAATCTTGAAGTTGCTCTAGATTTTATTTATAAGACAGCTGTATGAACTAAGAATTTAAAAACGTGTGCTTCATTGCACAACTGTGTTATCGTCCAAAATTGTATACCATCCGCTGATTCCATACGGAATTTCCCTACCTGATATTTTGATAAGAACTTTTCTTTTAACTTTAATATTAGCATATAAAATTATCAAATGTTACTCGTGTTTCCTCATTTTACCAAATAAAATAAGTTGACGTTTTTTTGTTGCTTTAAACATCTACTATTTGATCTATTTGAAAAAGGAACTCATACGATTTAGATCAAAATTTACTTTGAGGTACGTTCTTATTGTAAGCGTTGGATCTGTTGAGAAAAAAAAATTTAACAAAGTATTCTAACTCTCAAACAAGTTATATATTTTCTGATATTATTGTTTTGACAAGATGAATTGTATGAAATAATTTTACTTCAATTGTTTTTTGTCTAATGGTCTGAAATTAATATTTTTGTGATATTGATTTTTATTTTCGAATTATGAAAAAATTGCTTTCAGCGTCACTAGGATACAAAACCAGGTCTTTCGCAATGCCAGTCTGGTGAACTTACACATCAAGCTTTGGAGAGGCGAGATTAATTTTGCAGGCTAACCTTAACATAAGTCTGCATATGGTGATAAATACAAATTCGGACTTTAACCCAGTCAAAATATTTGGTCTAACTAAAAAATGTTTTTTTATATTAAAGATCTCTTTCTTTATACGAAATTTAACTTCTCGTAATGCAATAGTGATAGCCTAAACATTCTGCATATTGACAATGAGTCTAAATGTGGGCTGCAACCTAGTAAAAATATTTCGCCTTTCCGAACTTCACCTTTTAACATATTGACCTTAGTAGTTGCTCTCATCCTCAAGAATTCAATGTTCTAATTTGAAAACTATTTTTTATGACGATGTGCTAGTTGTTCAAACATAAAAAAATCCTATATGATACTAAACCAATGGTCATAACCTGAATAGAACTTCATATTTCATGAACTTTGGGTTGTCTGTATATTATTATTCAGAAATAAAGTTGGAATAGGAGCATATGTAGTTTTTGTACATTCTGGGTCGTCTTCGGATGCAGTACGTTGCAAGAGTGCTTCTACCAATATCGATTCCTCCACGAGTAAAGCAAAACTTATTTTAAAAATAATCGCAAAGCGCTTAACCGAAGATATGACGCTAGCTCCACCAATTCATTAGGACTTTAACTTCCGATGAAAGAAAATAAAACAGATCGGCTTGTTTCCTGAAGAGAAATCAGAATTGATTGAAAAATAAGCTGTCAAAAAAGCTTCAGCTACTTATGTTTCAGATGCAT
>JAUELO010465656.1:0-12185 GCA_032357855.1 Amphibolips quercusostensackenii
GATTCCCACTTTCGATTCTTCGATTCCCCGGAATCGACGCATATAGTTGAAATCGAGGAATCGAGAATCGATTCTCATCAAGTATTATCCATCTTTAGAGACTGAGCGTTTGGGGCAGGATTGCGGTAATTATCACTAAGGATGGTTTCCCCACTCCTACTCCTAGGCCCACAGGGCGGTAATTAGGCGGAGTGCTTATAACTATGTTATAGCATTTGAATTTATTGGAATTAGGTGCATGCACTGATTATTTACTTCACGGATATGTAATGTAGTATTGGTTACAATTTGTATAGTAAAAGTTTACTTATATATAAAACACCTCTATTTCAATTATGTAACTTTCGACAATGTTTTTGATGTTTTGAAATGAGTATCTGAATTTAATTTTCAAAATTATATATAAATATGTCTTAATTTTTTGTGAAATTAGTATCAAAGGTTAATAATAGATTAAATTTTCAAAAATTAAAGTGAAAATTTCAAAAACGTGAAATGAAAATTATTTGAATGTTTTTTTTTCATATTAAATTATTTCAAATTATTCATTTTAAAGTATCGTTCAGTCTTTAGTTTTTATGTTTCAAACAGATGAATAAATTATTAGATGACTAATTTTTTTTACAATTTTAAATTACATAAAAATTGAATTTCAATTTTTTTAATTAAGCACGCGAACTAATTATCTACTTCAAGGTTGTGAAATAGAATATTAATTATAAATAAATTGTATAATAAAAAATTGCATATGTTTGCAATACCTCTGTTTCAATTATATAATTTGTGTAAATTTTTGTAATGTAATAAAATAAGCACCTAAAATCTGAGTTGAAAATTATATTTGCTAATTATATTTTAATTTTTAATGAAATTAGTTTAAAATTTTATTATTCATTTAACTTTTCAAAAAAATATAATGTAAAAAATATTTAAATTTTTTCATGAGAATAACTGTTTATTGCTTTTATGTTGTGGAATGATTAATTAATATGAACATATATGTTAATTTTTTCTGTGAGTATTTTTAAGAGTCATTGATCAATTAAATTTATCGAAACGCAATTTCAAATTAAGGAACAAATATAATGTAAAAAATATTTAAGTATTTTAATAAAAATAATTTTCTTATGCTTTTTATGCTGAACATACATTGATTATTTACCTTAAAATTCTATGATTAATTATTGTCTATTATTCGTGTAATAAAAGTTTATTTTTTATTTGATATACCTCTATTACATTTATATAATTTTTTAAAATGCTTTTGCTGTTGTGAAATGAGCATCTAAATTTAATTTTGAAAACTATATGGACATATATTTTAATTTTTTTTAAACCTGTATAAAAGGTTATCAATAATTGAAATTTTCAGAAAGTGAATTTAAAAATTAAAAAATATTTAAATTAAAAATTATGATTCGAATGTTTTAATGAAATTAATGCTGAAAGTTATTTTATCAGTTATATTTATTATAATTGCATTATTATTAATTAATTCTATCGAAATTTGAATTTTCTGAAATAATTTGAAAAGTTTATTAAAGAATTAAATATTTACTGATAAAAGTTTAACTTGAAAAAGAAAATATTTAAAGTACGAATTATATGAATGTTACAATTAAAATAATAGTTTGATTCTTCTTATGTCGTGAACTGATTAATTAATCATTAACTGATTCTATTGAAACTTATATTTTCTGGAATTTGTTTAAAAGGTTATTAATGAATCTAATTTTTATAAATGTAAGTTCAAATGAAAAAAAAATATAAAGTAAAAATTATATGAATGTTTTGAATAAAGATTATAATCTAGTTTTTTGTAAAAAGAAATAACATAAATTAATTAATTAATTACTTGAAAGTTAAGTAATCGAATATTGGATATAATTTGCATAACAACAATTTTTTTCATGTTTCAAATAGCCCTATGCCACTTATATAATTTTTTAAATGCATCTGATATTGTGAGATGAGTCTCCAAATTCAGATTTTAAAAATTGTATGTAATTGTGATATAATTTTTTTCTGAAATAAGTTTAAATTTCTATTTAAATTTAAATTTTCAATTGAATATATAATAGAAATTATTTGAGCGTTCTATTGAAAATAATTGTTTCTTGATTTATATGTTGTAAACTGATTTATCAATTACTGATTTATTTTTTTTGCCAAAATAAACTGCACAAAGATTGAATTTTAATTTTTTTTGTTAAGTAACATGAATTGTTTATTTGCATTAAGATTATGATATTGAGTATTGGCTGTAATTTTTATAATTAAAGTTTACTTATATTTCATACATATCTCTCTATTACTGCATTTTTCGTGTTAATTTCCGCACGTTAATAACAAAAAGGGCAAATTTGACGCATGCTTTCACATTTTTCATTATTATTTGAAAAGTAGTGAATATTTTATTATTTTTTTGGTCTCCTTTTAAAGACGAGATTCTAAGCTTTAATTGGTCTAAGATTCAATTTGTTCTTTTCACATCTCTCAAGCATGGAGAAGTGGTACTTAATCTACGGCTGAGGTAACCATGAAAAAATAGAGGCATGTATATCTGAATTTAATTCAAAAAATCATATGTTATTTGTTTTAATTATCCAGCTATGTATTTTCGTACGCTGTTATTTTTGTAATTATTGTGAAGTTTAAATGCAAGTAATTTTGTAATGATTTTTTAAAAACTAAATATCAGATCAAAATATAACATAAAAAATGATAGGTAATAATGTTTTAAATATTAAACAATGTATGTTTATACGGTGTTGTTCTTCTACTAAATTTTTGTTTTTCTAATTAGTGTTTAAATGATTTGGCGATGTGGTATTTTGATGCCCTGATTTACAAAAATATCCGCAAAAGTAGCCGCAACTGTCATTGTACAATATTTAAGTTTTTTTTACAATACTTAAATTACATAACCCAAAAGTGCAGAAGCAATATATTTTAATGATTTCTCAATATATTTTGATGCATTGTTTATAAATTTCATAATGATGTATTGTTTGTATTTAAGGTATCATAATTTATTTTTTAAATGGTCAAAAAGTTTAAGCAACTAAATGTTTATTCAAAAATGAGGTATGTGACGTCCAACTCGGATGTCGACAATAATTTATTTTATTTTATTGAATCGATAAAAAAAATTCTAGTTTGCGTTCGCGACAAATTCAATAGTTGACTATTTCTTATTGATGATGTTTTAATTTCCTAGTTTGCTTGCTGTTTTAGAACGTAAGGTGTACTTATAGAAATAAAATGTAGACAAGGATAAGGTCGCCACAATAAAAGCACTTGTTATTTTCACTCGTAAAAAAACTAGTTCATTTTGTTTGCAATAAGCAGTTTGCAATTTGTATGTTCGATGAGTCATAGTTCACAAATTAATCCAAGTTTTGAGTCACACACCCACAATGTTTAAGCGACAAACCGTTTTTTATTTAATAATAATGTATTTCTTTTGTTTATCAGTATGATTCTAACACAACAATATGTTTATAATTTATTTGAACGCGTGACAATAATACCTAATCGTTGATCGAAAAATTGAGAATCAAAACACAAAATGCTTAGCGAAAAGGTGTGCCAAAATCAGAAAATCGATATTTCCTTGGAAAAATTTAAATCTAAGCTAATCTAATCTGAAACGACGCGGAACTGGCTTTTTATATAGCTAAACCACGCCTTGAAAAAAGGGGATAGCCTATCGTTGTTTCTAGCATTGATCCCACTAAAAAGAACTTAGCCAATCGCGATTAGGAAAGAAAACTTTTCCACGCCCCATTTTACGCAAGAAAACCGGTTCTAAAGAGTTTGTGCGTGGTAGGGGAGAATATTTTAGGAAAAAAGTGTTTTCCTTAAAAAGCATTAAACTCTGATTTAAGCCAGATCCTATCAAGTGAATTATAAGTGTCGACTTGGGAGGTCAATTTTTGACGTGTCGTTCGACCTTGAGATGTCGATTAGTCGGGGCGGAAGTCGGGACGTTGCCCGAGCCATATATCTTAAAATAAGAGAACAGGGGTAGGTGCTTGGCGCCTTGTATTTGTTTTAATGGTACCATGTATGTTGTAGACAATGGAATTTTTTGTGCATAGGTTTTTGAGAAGAAGTCATGGAGTGTTCGTGAAGTATTTGAAAAAGGTTGTATTATTCGAAGTATTTACTTAAGAAGGTAAAAAAAATGTACAGATAATTTTTTTTGAAATTCGATTTTGGGTCTTCCACACATCTGGAAGTGTGTTTCGTAAGAATTTAGATTATTACTGTTTTGCCGTTTCCGGTCAGAGGTTTTGTTTTTCCTACTTGCTGCAAGAACTTGAATGGTCATTCACGATAAATTTCTTGGAATTTGGAAGTGTCCTTGAGACACAAAGATTTATGCGTTCTGAGTATTTCTTTTGTTTTCTTTCCTAATCTACAATTTATTTATTTGGTTTATTCTCAGTATTTTTGTTTTCCTGCATTCATTCCGCTATTTTGTAATTTTCCTTCTTAAGTGTTTCAAGTTTCGTTTTCTGTTCTCAAGTGTCTGCTTATTTTCGAATATTCGTTTTTTTTTCAGTGGTTGCGATTATTGTAATTTAATTTGAATTTAGCGCTCATTGGATTTCAAATTATATCGGTAACGCAGGTTCCTACTTGTCTTGCGTATTTGCGATTCAGGCTGCTAGGTGGAGCATAAATTAATTAAGAAGGTGTGGCCCTACGTCACAGGTAAATGATAAAAATTTATATTAAATTTCGCGCGCATACGCGCGCATATAATAGTCTAGTACTTCAGTAATAGAAGTAGAAACATTGTACTCGATTCATACTAAACTAAATTACTAAAACCATGCAGTCGATTCCTACTATCCCACAATCTTACACAAGATAGAGGTTACCTCTTCTCATATGAAGGATATGTCGAGTGAAATTTATTTATAACAATCTTTAGAAGTCACTGCATATGCCAATTAGAAAAATTTTTAGTACAAAAAAAGCAAAAAATTTTTGTAAAATTAAAAATGTATCAGTTTGCAATAAATGTAACAACTTTCATCGTTTTATCTATATTCAATCAAAATATGTGAAAAATGTATATTAAACACTCTTCAGATATTTTATTGAAATATTAATTCTTTTATTTTCATAAATACTTTTCGCGTGATTATTAGTTTTGAAATATCTTACCTTCATTTAATATTTATGATATGTAAGCCACATCAAAATTATATTCAGTCATTTGCAGACTACGAAAAATAAATGTTTGTTTTACATTGGTCTTCGTTTAAAAATTTCTTGTCACAGTTAAGAATAAAATATTACTAATAAAATGGAAATCATAAAAGTTAAAAATCTCGATAGAAAAAAAAATTTATTCATTTTATTTAGTTTTTCACGGTAACTTATAAAAGACCAAAAAAGGAAAATTCTTAATTTAAAAAAATTAATTTTTTAACAAAAACATGCATTGACAACTAATTAGTTCAACTTTAATGCAAAAGGGATAATTTTTAAATGGAATAGTTGAAATTTCGAGAAGTTTCTACGAGATTACAATTATTTTTAAACATTGAAAGATTTTCGAAAATTTATAAAATATTTCTCAAATTCTACCAAGCTTCTAAAAGTGTTAAATACTTTTTTGAACTTACTTGAATTTTTCTTAAAATTCAGTAAAATTCAGTGAATTACAAAAAATTATGCTTTCCCTACATCTATAAAGTCTTCAAAAATTACTTTCAATTTTGTAGATAATGTTAACGAAATTCTATTTATATATCCTTTAAAGCAAATACATAAATAAACTCAAAAATTAGTTAAACGAAACTTTTATTTTGTATGAAAAAATATTTTTCGCCTCAAATTATAATTTTGCAAGACTTTTTTTTTCTTTCATGACTGAAAAACCTTTTTTGGGTAAAAATATAAGGGATTTTTAAAGATTCAAAACAGCTTTTATATGGATTTTAAAAAAATGTTAAAATTAGTTGAAATATTTGGAAACCCCTTCAAATCCTGTTAAAGTTGTTGAATTAGAATAAAATAATATGCTTTATTTAAAATTTTTTTAAAAATTTTATTATTCAAACATTTATGTTATAATATATGTCATCATTCAAAATAATAGCATTAAATACAATTCAATAAATTTTATATAAATTCAGTTTTTTGTTAAGCATTTTTTTATATTTTGTTTTTTTTTAGAAAGAGGAATTTTTAAATCAATGGGTACATTCTCAAGCAAAGAAGTGAATTTTCTAATGCAATGATGAATCATCCAAAAAGATCAATTTTCATTTAAAATTATAAATGAAAAAAAATTGTTACGCAAATTTATTTAACATTTAAACAAAAAATGCTTTTTTGGCCAAGAAGATTAATTTACTACAGAAAGAATTCAAGAAAATACATAATTCTTTAATCAAACAGACCAGTTGTCTGTCAAGTAGTTCAATTAAAAAAAAAAAAAACAGTAAACATTCAGTTGAAAATATTGATTCTCAACCCAAAAAAAAATTATTTTTCACAAGATTGATAAATTTTGACTTGAAAGATGAATTTCAATCTAAAATAATCAATTTTTAAAATAAAAATGAATTTTCAACATAAGTGTTGAAAGTTTAACCAAGCATTTGAATTTTTAACCCAAAAGATGATTTCTTGGCCAAGAAGTAACATTGTTACAAAAATCCAAAAACGATGACTTTCTAACATAGTAGTTATATTTTTAAAAAAATAATTCAATATTTAACCAAATAGTAAAATTTTTAGCTAAGCAAGAGAATTCAATAAAAAAAAAAGAATTATCAACAAAATAATTAAATCTTCAACTAAACCAGATGAATCTTCAATCAAACAGTTCCATTTTTAACAAAAAAAAAATATTCTCAGTCAGATCGATAGGATTTTATAAATTTAAATAATTGAAAATTTTTATAGGAATCTTTAAAAAATTTGAACTCTCTTGAAACCTTTTAAAATTATTAGAAAAAGTGAAGCTATTCAGCTCTTTAATTTGAAATCTTCAAAAATTTAAAGTCTGTTTTCAATTTTTTGACAATACTTTTATTCATCTTCTTCAAATGATTCGAATTTTCCCAAAAGTTTTAGAATATCTTTTAAATCTGAAAATATTGCCTTTAAATCTTTCAAATTCTTTTTTACTATTCAAAGGAATGACTGAAATAATCCCGAATTGGGAAATTCCCGAATAATAAAATTTCCGACAGTTTGTAATATTACCATATTTAAAAATTCCCAAATTTAAACAACTAAAATTTTTTACAAATATCATTTATTGATTAAAAATACAATAATCAAATTTTTGCATGATTATTGCTCCAATTTAAAATAACAATAATTAAAAAAAGTCCATGCAAAAGTATATTTTTTTAATTCATTGTCATTTTGTATCCAAACAATCATTTGAAAAACTTTGAACGTTAAAATTATTTCTGTTGTAAAAATATTTAAACATTGTATTTTAATAAATAAGCAATATTTATTTAAAAAATCTATTTGCATGAATTCGGAAATTTCATTATCGGTAATTTCCTAGTTCAAATATTTTGTAAATCGGCAAATTTCTGTCAGTAATTTTATTATTTAGGAATTTTACAGGGGCAACTGAAAAATATCGAGAAATAAAATTTCTGATACTGTAAATTTGATGCATGAAAAATTCATGAGTAATCAAATTCTCGAATTATTGAAAAATCCGCGAACAGTTTTAATATTGCCGAATTTGAAAATTACCGAATAATAAAATTCCTGAATTCTAAAATTCCCTAATAATAAAATTCCCAAATTATTAGAAACTTTCAGAATAGTTTTAATATTTTTGTATAAAAAACTCTATAATAATACAATAATTGAATTATAAAATTTCTGAATAATAAAATTCCTGATCTGAAACATTTCAGAATGATGACATTCCTGAATTCTAAATTTACCCTCTATGAAAATTCCCGAATTAATGAAAAATTCTAAAAACAGTTACATAATAAATATATAATAAAATTCCCAATTTGAAAAAATTCTCGAATAATACGATTTCTGAATTCTAAAATTTCCCAATAATCAAATTCCCAAATTATTAGAAAACTCCCGAAAAGTTATAATATTCCCGTATTGAAAAACTTTTTAAATATACAATTTTGGAATTATAAAATTTCCGAATATTAAAATTCCCAAATTCAAAAAATCCTGAATAATAAAATTCTTGAATTCTCAAATCCCCCAATAATGAAATTCGCGAACGATTAGAAAATTCCCAAAATGAAAAAATTTCTGAATTATAAATTTTCAGAATAATTGAATTCCCGAAATAAAGAATTCCCAAATAATAAAATTTCCAATTAAAAAAAATCTCGAATAATAACATGCCTGAATCCTAGAATTCCCTAATAATGAAATTCTTAAATTATTAGAAAATTTCCGAACAGTTATAATATTTCCGTATTGAAAAACTCTTTGATAAAACGATTCCTAAATTATCAAATTTCCGAATAATAAAATTCGCATTTAAAAAAATCCTGAATAATAAAATTCGTGAATTCTCAAATCCCTCAATAATGAAATTCGCGAATTATTGGCAAATTCCAAAAATAATATAATTCCTGAATTATAAATTTTTCGAATCATGAAATTCCTGTAAAGAAGAATTCCCAAATAATAAAATTCCTAATTTGAAAAATTCTCGAATCATAACATTCCTGAATTCAAAAATTCCCCAATAATCAAATTTCCAAAATATTAGAAAATTTCCGAACAGTTATAATATTCCCATATTGAAAAAGTCTTTGATAATACAATTCCTGAATTATAGAATTTCTTAATAATAAAATTCCTGATATAAAACAATCCTGAATAATAAAATTTCTGAATTCTCAAATCCCCGAAAAATAAAATTCGCGAACAATTAGAAAATTCCTAAAATAATGAAATTCCTGAATTATAGATTTTCCGAATGATGAAATTCCCGGAATGAAGAATTCCTAAATAATAAAATTCCCAATTTAAAAAATTCTCAAATAATAAAATTCCTGAATTCAAAAATTTCCCCATAATCAAATTTCAAATTATTATAAAATTCCTGAACATATATAGTATTCCCATATTGAAAAACTTTTTAATAATACAATTCTTGAATTATAAAATTTCCGAATAATAAAATTTCCGAATAATAAAATTTCCGAATTAAAAAAATTTTGAATAATAAAATTCCTGAATTTTCAAATCCTCTAATGATGAAATTCGCCAACGATTAGAAAATTCACAAAATGATAAAATTTCTAAATCATAAATTTTCCTAATAATGACAATTTGAGACATTCTTGAATAATAAAATTCTTGAATTTTTAAAGTCCTTAATAATAAAATTCGCGATTTATTAGAAAATTCACGAACAGTTATAATATTTCCGAACTAGAAAATTGCCAAATAATAAAATTTCTGAATTAAAGAATTTGCAAATAATAAATTTCCCAATTTGAAACATTCCCGAATAATAAAATTCTCTAATTCTAAACTTCTCCAATAACATTATTCCCGAATTATCAGAAAATTCAAGAACAGTTATAATATTCCCGCATTTGAAATTACTTGAATCATTATATTTTCAATTTATAAAATTTCCGAATAATAAAATTCTCAAATAATATAATTCCTAAATTTTAGAATTTCCCAATAATGAAATTCCTCGAATTATTAGAAAATTCCCGGACAGTTATAACATTCCAGTATTGGAAAACTCATGAATAATAAAATTATCGATTTATAAAATTTTTGAATGATAAAATTCTCGAAAAATAAAATTCCTGAATCCTAAAATTCCTGAATCCTGCAATTTCCTAATGATACAATTCTCGAATTATTATAAAATTACCGAAAAATTATGGCATTACCGAATTAGAAAATTGACAAATAATACTGTTTCCAAATTATAAAATTTCTAAGTAATAAAATTCCCGTGTTAGAAAATTTCCAAATAATAAAATTCTGGAATTTCCGAATTTCCCAGTAATAAAAGTCTAATATTTCCGATTTAGAAAATTACAAAATAATGAAATTCCTAGATTATAAATTTTCTTAATAATAAAATTGCCGATCTGAAAAATTTCTGAATAATAAAATTCCCAATTTGAAAAATTCACGAATTATAACATTCCCAATTTGAAAAATTTACGAATTATAAAGTTTCCGAATTCCTAAACTCCCCAATAATATAATTCCCCAATTATTTGAAAATTCAAGAACAGTTATAATATTCCCGTATTGTAACACTTTTGAATAATAAATTATTCGATATGTAAAATTTTCGATTGATAAAATTCTTAAATAATAAAATTCCTAAATTTTAAAATTCCTTAATAATAAAATTTCCCCAATTTTTAGAAAATCTCCCGGACAGTTACAATATTCGAGTATTGGAAAACTCTTGACTAATAAAATTTGCGAAGGATGAAATTCTCGAACAATAAAATTCCTGAATTCTTAAATTTCTTAATAATACAATTCTCGAATTTTTAGAAAATTATCAAACAGTTACACAGTTACACTCTAATAATTATTTTTTTCATTAATGTTGTTTATTTATTAAAAATACAAGTATCAGATATTTTTATAAAGAAACTTATGTTTAGTGTTTAAAGTTTCTAAATTTATTTTATGAATATAAAATAACAACAAATAAATATAATATATTTTTGGACATTTTTTTTATTTATTGTATTTTAAATTCAAGAAATAATTTAAAAAACCACAAACATAAAAAAATCCTTTCTTATAAAAATATTTAATTATTGTATTTTTTACCAATAAATA
The DNA here is from genome assembly GCA_032357855.1 of Amphibolips quercusostensackenii. NCBI lineage: Eukaryota > Metazoa > Arthropoda > Insecta > Hymenoptera > Cynipidae > Amphibolips > Amphibolips quercusostensackenii. The sequence continues at coordinate 10,819 of JAUELO010465656.1, forward strand.
ATATTTATAAGAAAATCATTGTTTAAATTCGGGAATTTTCTATAGCAATTATTTTATAATTCGTCAATGTTTCTGACGCGAATTTTATTATTCACGAATTTTCTAGCCGTGGAATGGTACAGCGTCGGAAATTTTATTTTTCAGAATTATTTGACCGTCCAAATTTAGATAATTTTTTTCAATTTTGAATCGTCATTTGATTTTTTTTCAAACTTTTAAATATTTGTTTAAATAATTTGAATTTTCCATAAAATTTTCGAAATTTCAATAAATAACTTGTCTTAAAATCTTTAGCCGGTTTTTTTAGAATTTAGAGAATCTTTAGCAATCTTTTGAAATTTTAAAAAATATTGTTTACAAAATCACATTACCAAAAAAATCATAAAAACTTTGTGTATGAATCTTGAGCAATTTTAATTCTCTTGAATCTTTTTAAAATTCTTAAAAGGCTTTTTTACTTTTTTAAATCTTCCAAAATTTATATTACGTGTCCAATTTTTTGAAATCTTTTTAAACTATAATTTATTTTTAAAAATTTTTTGAAGCTTCTGTATATCTGTTCAAAATAATTTTATTTTTTCCACCAGTTTTTTAAATATCTTTTAAAAATAAAAAAATTGCCTTCCAATCTTCCAGATTATTTTTGGACAATTTTTCAATTCATTTCAAACTTTTAATTATTTTTGAAATTTTTCTAAAGCTGCTGAACATGAAATGATTAAAATATTTTTCTAAAATCATTCTAAAATCTTTCAACTATAAAAAAATTTGCTTAAAATCTTCCTGTTATTTTTTAAAAATTTGAATTATCTTTTTGAACGTTTTGAAATCTTTAACAATATTTTTCACAATACTAATTTTTCTTAAAAAAAATAATTTCATTTTTTCCTATAAATTAACAAAAAATCGATTTTATTTAAACCTCTAAAAATTATTCAAAAACTACTGCACTTTTTCAAATCTTCAAAAATCTATTTTGTGTTAATTTTTTTATATTTTTTCAAATTTTAGATCGTTTTAAAAATATTCTTGAAGCCTCTATACATCTGTTAAAAATGATTCGAATTTTTCCAAATTTTTAAAAAAATGTTTCAGATCTAATGGAGACTCTCAGGACATATTGTTTCAATTTTGCAGAATTAACAAAAGACACATAGGAAAAATTCGATTATTTTGAAAAGATATTTAAAAGGCAATATGTTTATTTTGATGATTTCGAAATGAAATTTTTAGTCTTTTTAAATTTTTAAATAAAAAAGATCAATTTTAAATCAAAGTTGGAATAGTTAAACTTTGCAATAAAATAAATGCATTTTCAACTAAAGTGTTGAACCTTCATTCAACAAAATGAATTATCACAAAAGTAG
>JAUELO010465684.1:0-12184 GCA_032357855.1 Amphibolips quercusostensackenii
TTTCCAACTTCACACACATGAATTATATTCAATGTAACAACTGTACTAAATTACCATTTAAAGCCACACAGGCAGCGAGAAGAAGAACAAGAAGAGTCTTCATTTTCTTCGGATATAATCAAATGATTCTTCTGCAATTTTACGAAAGTTTTATGCTAAATTTTGAAAATACTGCTTGATGTATAATGGCCTAATGATGACTGAAATATCATTTCCTTATTTGAAGACGAGACATTTTTTCCGCTATTTCAACATGCATAAACTTAGTAGATTTTCACGAAAAATGCTCGTCATTGAAAACATGTGTACACAAGAAGTGGCCATGTAATAAATTGTTATTCTAGATACAAAAGTCATAGATTTTAATGCATACAAGAAAATTCGAGAAGTTTGCTTTATAATTTATTTTGTCAGAACTTTAGATATGACAATAGATGTATTTTGATGCTTTATGAAGGTTTCCTGAGCACTGATTACGAAATTAAATTTTGAGTCGCCGTGAAAAATTTTTGTACCTAAAATATATGATAATGGAATGGTTATTTATGCCTTAAAAAAAATTAAAAGCGGATGATTGCAACTTGAAAATTATTCAGCATGACGAATACTTATACTACATATTATGAAAAATTCTGGTTTTAATTTTAACGCAATAAGGAATATCTGCTCTTAATTGCTGAACAGATTTTCTTTTATTTTATAATTTTTTTTTTCAGCGGTAAACATTTATTACGTTTCATTATTAAATGTAGTAATGTACGAGGTCTCTATGCACACATTATTTATCTTAAAATTTTTACACAATTTGCTTGTTACACTGAAGGAGGTCAAGTAAATATTTTAGCATGATGTGAGCTAGTATGTCCATAAAATGATATAGAGTATTGAATATTTATCCTGAGATTATATTTTCCAATGTTTGTGTTACGTAACAATTTCTTGCAACTTGCAATCGAATATGCCGAGGAAAAAAAACTCTAAAGCAGGAAAAGAAGATGTGGAGTAATAATAACATTAATTTATGTCTTAAATTGAAACCGTTTTTCAAAAAGGGGTCTAAGCAATGAAATATCAGTTTTGAGAAAAAAAAAACATTAATTAATAATTATTTATGGATACTTTTAATTCCGGCTAATAAACTCTATTATATCATTTCCACCAAGTTTAATAGTTCATTTTTAATTTTAATTAACAAAAATATTTCTTATACAAAGAAAGGGATTTTACTCATATTTCTTCAAATATCCCATTTTGCGATGCATATTCCATTTGCATTTTCGAAAAGTCGTAAATCATTTTTTTCTTCTTTTATTTCTGCAATTTATTTTAGTTTATATGAATCCATTTTAGTCGACAGAATTTTGATTTTAGAATTAGTACAGGAAAATTTGAATAATGTAGAAAAATTTTTACCTCATTCGTCAGGGACATTCATCGACATTTTTTGTTTTTCATGATACTTGAATCTGTTTTTGACAATGTGATAACAGTTTATTATTTAGCTTGTATTTTTGTTTGCTGCAAAGTTATCTAATTGACTCTATTTTTTATTTTTTAATAAAATTATTATCCTTTTACATGAATGAACCTAATTTAATTGTTTACATAGACTTACTCAGTCTGAATTGTATTTTAGACTTAAACCTCTGACAGCAGTAGCAATTTTGAAAATTACTAAGATCCCTATTCGATATGTATCATACCTTATAATTTCTAATCACTTTACAGGTGAACCAGACATCATCAAACATTTTTTTCACAAAATTCGATTTATCTATTTTTAGTTAAAATTTAATAATTTGGTTGACAATTTATGTATTCGATTGTAAGATTTTTTTTTTTTTGTGAAAAATTAATCTTCTCGGTTGAAAATTCAACTACTATTTAGTTGATAATTTAACTTCTTTGTTGAAGATTCTTTCTATTATTTAAAGAGCCATTTATCTTGCTGAAAATTTAACTATTTGAACAAAAAAATGATTAATTTTTCAAACTGAAAATTCAATTATTATTAAATATATATTATATTTTTTTAACTGCAAATTTAATTATTCAATTTGTGGTTAAAAAGTCAACAAAATGCTAAAAATTTATAAATTTTATCATAAGTCTATCTTTTTCAGTAGAAAATCAATTTTCTTGCTGGATAATTCAATTTCAACTTAGTTGAAAATTTATTTCTTTGTTAAAAATTCTTTTTATTATTTGAAAAGCTATCTCCTGGGTTTGGAAATTCTACATTTTCAAAAATTCTTTTTTATAAATTAATTCCTTTTAATGAAAGTTCAGTTATTTTATTCTTGGTTTAAAATTGATCACTTTTAGTTGAAGATTCAACAATTTAGTTGAAAATTTACTTATCTTATTGTAAGTTCGTACTTTTTTGTAGAAAATTAATTTTTTGATTGAAAATTTAATTACTTGTTAAAAAATTTAACTTCTTTATTTATGATTTATTGTATTATTGTGATATCTCTCTGTTTGAAAATTCAATTACTACTTAGCGAAAATTTAACTTCTTTGTTGAAGATTCTTTCTATTATTTAGGGAGCCATCTATCTTGCTGAGAATTCAACTATTTGACCAAAAAAATTATTAACGTTTAAAACTGTAAATTTAATTATTCTATTTTTGTTTAAGAATTCAACAATTTAGTAGAAAATTTATGTATTTTATAGTAAGTTTTTTTTTTGGTAAAAAAATAATCTTCTTGATTGAAATGTCAATTACTACTTGGTTGAAAAATTAACTTCTTTGTCTAAAACTATTTTTATTATTTAAAGAGCAGTCTCTTTCGTTGACAATTCAACTATTGTTCCAATTTTTTTTTGATAAATTAATTTTTTCGAATGAAAATTTACTTACACTATTTTTGGTTTAAAATGCAAAAACCTGGTCGAAAATGTATGCATTTTATTATAAGTTTATCTTTTTTCGGTTGACAATTTATGTATTCGATTGTAAGTTTTTTTTTTTGGTAAAAAATTAATCTTCTCAGTTGAAAATTCAACTACTATTTGGTTGATAATTTAACTTCTTTGTTGAAGATTCTTTCTATTATTCAAAGAGCCATTTATCTTGCTGAAAATTTTACTATTTGAACAAAAAAATGATTAATTTTTCAAACTGGAAATTTAATTATTCTATTTTTGTTTTAAAATTCAACAATTTGGTAAAAAATTTATGTATTTTATAGTAAGTTTATATTTTTTGGTAGAAAATGAATCTTCTTGTTTAAAAACTCAATTACTAATTGGTTGAACATTTAACTTCTTTTTTGAAGATTCTTTCTTTCATTCAAAGAGCTATTAATCTTGCTGAAAATTTAACTATTTAAACAGAAAAATTATTCATTTTTCAAACTGGAAATTCAATTATTCTATTTTCGTTTAAAAATTAAACAATTTGGTAGAAAATTTATGTATTTTATATTAAGTTTTTTTTTGGTAGAAAATTAATCTTCTTGATTTAAAATTCAATTACTATTTGGTTGAAAAATCAACTTCTTCTTTAAAAGTTATTGTTATTATTAAAGAAGCCATCTTTCTCAATAAAAATTCAACTATTTTCTTAAATTCTTTTTTGATAATTTAATTTTTACAATGAAAATTTACTCTTTTTTTTGCTTAAAATTCAAAAGTCTGATTGAAAATGTATGTATTTAATTTTAAGTTTATATTTTTTGGTAAAAAATGAATCTTCTCTATAGAAAATTCCATTACTTGGCTAAACATTTAACTTCTTCACTAAAAATTTATTTTATTATTTAAAGTGACATCTTCCCGTTTGAAAATTAGTTTTTTCTTTTGAATTCATTTTTTAACCTAAAATTTAATTATTCTATTTTTAGTTAGAAATTCAACAATCTGGTGAAAAATTTGTGTGATTTCTTGTAAGCTTATCTTTTTTGGTAGAAATTCAATCTTCTTGGTTGAAAATTCAATTACTACTTGTTGAAAAATTTAACTTTTTTGTCAAAAATTCTTTTTATAATTTGAAGAGCCATCTCTCTAATTGAAAATTCAACTTCTTTTAAAATTCTTTTTTATCTATTAATTTTTCAAACTGAAAGTCCAATCATTTTATTTTTGGTTGAGAATTGATTGCTTTTAGCTGAAGATTCTAGAATTTGATGAAAAATTGATGCATTTGATTGTAAATTCTTCTTTTTGGGTAGAAAATTGATCATCTTGATTAAAAGTGGTTTAAAATTCAATAACTACTTGGTTGGAAATTTAACTCCTTTAGTAATAATTCTTTTAATCATTTGAAGATCCATCTCTCAGGTCCAAAATTGTACATTTTTTAAAATTCTTTTTTATGAATTAATTCTTTCTTAATAAGAATTTAATTATTTTGTTCTTGTTTCAAAATTGATCGCTGTCAATTTAAAATTCAAGAATTTAGTAAAAAATTTATTCATGTTATGTAAGTTTGTACTTTTTGGTAGAAAATTGATCTTCTTAATTGAAAATTCAATTATTGTTAAAAAATTTAACTTCTTTATTTAAAATGTATTGTATTATTTGAAGTAATATCTCTCTGTTTGAAAATTCAACTATTTTGTTAAAATTTTTTTTGTTTTAAATTTATTTTTATTAATTTATTACTTCTTGTAAAATTCAATTTCTTTGTTGAAGATTCTTTCTATCATTCAATGAGCCATCTATCTTGCTGAGAATTTAACTATTTGACCAAAAAAATTATTGATTTTTAAAACTGAGAATTTAATTATTCTATTTTTGTTTAAGAATTCAACAATTTGGTAGAAAATTTATGTATTTTATAGTAAGTTTATCTTTTTTGGTAAAAAAAATGATCTTCTTGATTGAAGAGTCAATTACTTCTGGGTTGAAAAATCAACTTCTTTGTCTAAAATTATTTTTATTATTTAAAGAGCCGTCTCTCACGTTGAAAATTCAACTATTTTTTCAAACTCTTTTCTTGATAAATTAATCTTTTAAAATAAAAATTTACTTACTCTATTTATGGTTTCAAATTAATAAAACCTGGTTTAAAATTTATGTATTTTATTGTAAGTTTACCTTTTTCCGGTAAAAAATTTATCTTCTCGATTAAAAGTTCAATTACATGGCTGAAAATTTAACTTCTCTTCTTAAAATTTATTTTGTTATATGAAGTGACATCTCCCTGTTTGAAAATTAGTTTATTCTTTTAAATTCATTTTCCAAGCAAAAATTGTATTATTTTATTTTTGGTTGGAAATTCAACAATCTGGTCAAAATTTGCATATTTTCTTGTAAGTTCATCTTTTTCGGTAGAAATTCTATATCCTTGTTTGAAAATTCAATTACTACTTGTTGAAAAATTCAACTTTTTTGGTAAAAATTCTTTTTTAATTTGAAGAGCCAATTCTCTGGTTAAAGATTCAACTGCCTTTAAAATTTTTTTTTATTCATTAATTTTAAAAACTGAAAGTACAATAATCTTATTCTTGGTTGAAAATGGATCGCTTTGAGTTAAAGATTCTAAAATTTAATTAAAAATTAATATATTTGATTGTAAATTCCTCTTCTTTGGTTGAAAATCAATCTTCTTGATTAAAAGTGCAAATACTTTGTCAAAAATTGAACTCCTTCCTTAAAAATTCATTTTATTATTCGAAAATCCATCTGTCTGATTAAATTTTAACTAATTTGTTAAAAATTCTTTTTTTTAACACATTTTTTCAACTGCAAATTTAATTATTTTATTTTTAGTGAAAAATTCAAGAAAATGTTTAAAAATTTATGTATTTAATTGTAAGTCTATCTTTTACGGTAGAAAATTAATCTTTTTAATTGAAAATTCAATTACTTGTTGAGTAATTTACCTTCTTTATTAAAAATTTATTGTATTATTCAAAGTGATATCTCTCTGTTTGAAAATTCAACTATTTTGTTGGAAATGATTTTTTTTTCAATTTATTTTTCAATCTAAAACTTAATTCTATTTTTGGTTAAAAATTCAACAATCTGGTTGATCATTTATGTATTTTATTGTAAGTTTATCTTTTTTGGTAAGAAATCAATCTTTTTGGTTGAAAAGTCAATTACTGCTTGGTTGAAAATTCGACTTCTTCGTACACAATTCTTTCTATTATTTAGAGAGCCATCTATTTTGATAAAAATTTAAGTATTTGAACAAAAAAATTAATAATTTTTCAAACTGAAAATTCAATTATTTCATTTTCGTTTAAAAATTCAACAATTTGGTAGAAAATTGATGTATTTTATAGTAGGTTTATCTTTTTTTGTAGAAAATTAGAATACTTTTTAGAAAGTCAATTACTACTTGGTTGAAAAATCAACTTCTTTGTTGAAAATCATTTTTGTAATTTAAAAAGCCATCTCTCTCGTTGAAAATTTAACTATTTTTTCAATTTATTTTTGATAAATTAATTTTTTCAAATAAAAATTTTCTCACTAAATTCTTGGTTCAAAATTTAAAAACCTGGTTGAAAATTTATGTATTTTATTATAAGTTTATCTTTTTTCGATAAAAAATTAATCTTCTTGGTTGAAAATTAATTTACAACTTGGTGAAAAATGTAACTTTTTTGTAGAAAATTCTTTTTATAATTTCAAGGGACATCTCTCTGGTTGAAGATTCAACTTCTGTTAAAATTCTTTTTATCTATTAATTTTTTTTAACTGAAAGTTTAATCATTTTATTCTTGGTTGAAAATTGATCGTTTTCAGTTGAAGATTCTAAAATTCGATTAAAAATTGATAAATTTAATTGTCAATTCCTCTTTTTTGGTAGAAAATCAATCTTCTTGATTAAAAGTGCAAGTACTTAGTTAAAAATTAAACTCCTTTCTCAAAAATTTATTTTTTTATTCGTAAATCCATCTCTCTGGTTAAAAATTCAACTAATTTGTAAAAAAAATTAACTCTAAAAGAAAATTTAAGAGGATTACAAAACATTTTTTAATGATATTTCTTAGAATTGTTGAAAGGATTGTCAAAGATTCTAAAGCAAAATAATGCAACTTAAAAATATTAGATATCTCCAGAAAAAAATTGAATTAAGTTTAAGAGATATTCAGAAGTTTTAAAACCATTGAGAAAAAATCAAATCTTGTGGAGAATGTCCAAGAATTTGGTAACGTTTCACAAAAATGAAAAAAAAACATTTATTTGTAAGTTCGTAGGAATAATTAAACTTTTTTTTCAAAAAATTAATTTGAAGAGATTATCTAAAAACATTTAAAAAGATTTCTAAAATTGTCAGAGAAGAATCTCAAAGATTTTAATGCATTTTATTTATTTTGCACAATTTGAGAAGAATGCAGGAAAAATTAATTCAAAAAGAAATTATCTTAAAATTCGTGTAAAAATTTTTAATGATTTTTCATTTTAAAAAATGAACTTTGAGAAAAAATTCAACTAAAATCTTCAAATATTTTAAACGATTTCCTAAAATTTCGAAAAAGTGTGTAGAAGATTTCAAAGTAAAATGTTTCGATCTGGTAAGATTGAAAAATAGAAAAAAATCGTAGTAAATTTAAGAAATATTTGATTAAATTGTAGTTATTCTGAAAGAATTTCCAGCTTTAAAATATTTTTAGAAATGTAAATTTTCAAATCTCAAAAAAAACTTTAGAAGCTTCAAAAGAATTTTGTAAGGTTTCAAGAGAATAAACCATTTTTTTTTTAAATTCTGGGAAAATTTAGAAGATTGTAAGGCAAATTTTTACATTTCGAATGATTTTTAAAAATGTCAAGAAAATTCGACTTAGTCAAAAATATTTTTTCAAAATTTCGGATGTGAAATATAGATTAGAAATATTTAAAAACTTGGAAACATTTTTTGAAATATCTATCTTAAAAAACAAATTTTCCAATAAATAGTTGAATTTTTAACTAGAAAGATGAATCTTCACATAGTAAAATGAATTTAAAAAAAAATTTGAATTTTTAACCAAGTAATTGCATTTCTACTCGAGAAGATTAATTTTCTACTAAAAAGGACAACCTTACAATAGAATTAATAAAATTTTAACTTAATTGTTGAATCTTCAACTGAAAACGATTAATTTTCAACCAAGAATAAAATAATTAAACTCTCAGTTGAAAAATTAATTAATGAAGAAGAATTTTCAGGAAAGTAGAATTTTTAACCCGAGAGATGGCTCTTCAAATAATAAAAAGAATTATTAACAAGGAACTTAAATTTGCAACCAAGTAGTAATTGAATTTTTTAGCCAGAAGATTAATTTTCTACCGACAAAAATAAACAAAGAAGAAAATAGATAAATTTTCAACAAAAAATAGAATAATTAAATTTTTTGTTGAAACATCGACTTTCGAAAAAAAACTTATTTTCAACAAAATAGTTGAATTTTCAACAAAAGGGATGCATCTTTAAATATTAAAATTATTTTTTTCAAAGCTTTAATTTTTAACCAAGTAATTATATTCTCATTTAATCACAAAAAAAAATTTTAACAAAGAAGTTAAATATTCACCCAAGTAGTAATTGAATTTTCCACCTAGAAGATTAATTTTCTACCAATCAAGATAAGCTTATGAAGAAATACATAAATTTTCAACAAAAAATTATATCATTTAATTTTTTGTTGAAAAGTAGATTTGAAATAAAAAAAAAGAAATAAAAAAGAAGATTAATTTTTTACCAAAACAGACGAACTTACAATAAAAAACACAAATTTTCAACCAAATTGTAGAATATTTAACTAAAAATGGAATAATTATATTTTTAGTTACAACTAAAAACATACACTTACAATAAGATACATAAATTTTCAACCTAATTGTTGAATTTTTAATTTAAAAAATTTACAAAAAAAGAAATTTAAAAAAAGTGCAATTTTCAACTAGAGAGGTAGCTCTTTAAATTAAAAAAAGAATCTTTAACAAAGTAATTGAATTTTCAATCAAAAAGTTTAATTCTCTACCAAAAAAAGACAAGCTCAAAATAAAATAAATCAATTTTTAACAAATTTTTGAATCTTCAACTAAAAACGATCAATTTTCAACCCACAATAAAATAATTAAACTTCTAGTTGAAAAATTTAATAAACAAAAAGGATTTTTTTAAAAAGTTAAATTTTCAAGCCGAAGGATGGCTCATCAAATCAGAAAAAAAATTTTAACAGAGAAGTTAAATTTTCAACCAAGTAGTAATTAAATTTTCTACCCAAAAGATTATTTTTTTACCGACGAAAATAAACTAACAGGAAAATACATACATTTTCAACAAAAAAAGAATAATTAATTTTTTGTTGAAACATTAATTTTAAAGAAAAAAACTAATTTTTAACCAAATAGTCAAATTTTCAACCAGAGGGATGCATCTTTAAATAATAAAATGAATTTTTAAAAAAGTTTAATTTTCAACATAAATTAAATTTTCAACATAAATTAAATTTTCAATCAAGAAAATTAATTTTTTACTAATAAGGACAAACTAACAATGAAATAAATAAATTTGCAACTAAATTGTTGCATTTTATCGAAGAACGATCAATTTTTTACTAAGAATTATATAATTAAATTTTCAGTTAAAAATTATTCAAGGAGAAAGAATTTTGAAGAAGTAGAATTTTCAACCCGGGATATGCCTCTTTAAATCATAAGAAGAATTTTTAACAAAGAAGTTAAATTTTCACACAAGTAGTAATTAAATTTTCCACCTAGAAGATAATTTTTTGCCGATAAAGATGAACTTACAAGAAAATACATAAATTTTCAACAAAAAAATAAATAATTTAATTTTTTTTTAGAAAATAGATTTCAAATAAAAAAAAGGAATAGAAAAAAGATTAATTTTCTATCAAAACAGACGAACTTACAATAAAATACATACATTTTCAACTAAATTGTAGAATTTTAAATTAAAAATAGAATGATGGAATTTTCAGTTAGAAGAATTAATTTAAAAAAAACTAATTAAAAAGAAATTTAATTTTCAACCAGAGAGATGGCTTTTGAAATTATAAAAATAATTTTTCACAAAGTAACTGAATTTAGAATCAAGAAGATTAGTTCATTACCAAAAAAGACGAACTTAAAATAAAATAAATAAATTTTTAACCAAATTGTTGAATCTTCAACTAAAAACGAATAATTTACAACCCAAAATAAAATAATTGAACTTATAGTTAAAAAATATAATCAACAAAAAAGGATTTTTAAAAAAAGTTAAATTTTCAAGCCATGAGATGGTTCATCAAGAGATGAAAAAAATTTTAACAAAGAAGTTGAATTTTCAACCAAGTAGTAATTAGATTTTCTGCCCAAAAAATTAGTCTTCTACCGCCAAAAATGAACTAACAAGAAAATACATACATTTTCAACAAAAATAGAATAATTAAAATTTGTTGTTGAAACGTTGATTTTCAAGAAAAAATTTTATTTTTAAAAATTTTCAGTTAAAAAAGCTAATTACAAAAAAGGATTTTTAAAAAAAATTAAATTTTTAACCCGAGAGATGGCTTATTGAATCATAAAGAAAAAATTTTAACGAAGAAGTTAAATTTTCAACCAAGTAGTAATTAAATTTTTAACCCAGGAGAATAATTTCATACAAATAAAAACTCACAATGAAATACATAAACTTTTACCTGTATTCTTAAATTTTCAAACAAAAATAGATTAATTATATTTTTAGTGAAAAAATTTGTTTAAAATAAAAAACAAATTTTAACAAAATAGTTGAATTTTCAAACAGAGAGATAGCACTTCAAATGATTAAATAAATAATGAAGTTGAACCTTCAACAAAGTAATTAAATTTATATTCAAGATGATTAATTTTCTACCAAAAAATACCAACTCACAATAAAATAAATAAATTTGCAACAAAATTGTTAAATTATTGACTAAAAACAATCAATTTTCAACGAAGAATGAAATAATAAAACTTTCAGTTAAAAAAATTAAATAATGTAAAAATAATTTTAAACAAAGAGGTTACCCTTTTAACCAAAAATTAATTGCCTTTTCAACCGAGAAGATTAATTTTTTACCAAAAAAGACGAACTTGCAATAAAATACATAAAATACTTTCTAATCTTCAAAAATTATTCAAATTTTTCCTACATTTTTTTTAATTTTGCAAAATGAAAAAAATTGCCTCAAAATCTTTTAGATTCTCCTTTAACAATTTTATAAATATTTTAAAATGTTTTTAAATGTTTCAAAATCTTTCCAAATAATCTCTGAAAATTAATTTTTCGAATTAAAAAATTATTCTAATTTTGCATGGGAACCCAAAACTTTAAATTAGTTTGAAACTTCTAAATATCTCCTAGGCTGACTCTTTTTTTCAATTATGTTACATGGTAAAATCAAAAAATTTTGCTTTAAGATTTCTTATATTTTTTTTCAATTTTTAGGAGATAATTAAGAATATTGTGTAATCTTTTTCAATTTTATCTTGGAATTTATTATAAAGCAACATTTTCCTATGAATCTTAAGAACAATTTTTTCATTCTCTTGACACCCTGCAAAATTCTGTTTACCGAACAATGTTTTTAATCCTGAAAAATAAAAAAAATGGTCCCAAAGTCTCCTATAGTCTTTTACAATACATTTTAAAATGTTTAAAATATGAATTATTTTTTTAAAATTATAATAATATTATCTATAATAAGCCCTAAATTCATTTACTCACATTATCCAACTGTTAATTCGACAGTTTTTTATAGCATATGGCAGATTTGACATCATTTTGACTTTTAGTATGTAACATGAAGTATATTTTCGAAAGCGTAATGTACAATTTAAATATACAGTCGAACCTGAATTTCTCTCCCCTTGATTGCCCCTTCCGAAATTGACGTCGCACCGTGGTCTAGGGTGAGAGGAGCCGCGCGACCAAAGGGCATAAGTTGTTCAAGGTCAGCCAAGCGTGAAAAAAGAGCGTTGCAATTCAGCGCTGTAGCTTAACGGCCTAGCTGGGCAGCTGCGTTATGACGTTGCGTCGCAGTTGACTATCAAGCGGGAAAAAAGCACACACGTTTGCATAACGATTAACCTGGATAGCAGAACCACACCGACTAGCAGTTGGGCTTCGAATCCAACTAAAGCCGATCGCACCGATCGGATTAGTTCGTGTCATTATCTAGCAAACTATTTTCGTGCAATAGAATGTCCTTGTATAGTACATCTTTGACCTTGACAACAGCGCCACCGGACACGTGAACTTTGGATTT
>JAUELO010465694.1:2066-12183 GCA_032357855.1 Amphibolips quercusostensackenii
GTTAGAAAACTAATTTTTTTGTTAAACATTTTCTTGTTGTTTTGAAAATCGAAATAGTTCATTAAAAATTTGTCCTTTTTTGTAAGAAAAGTCAACTTTTTTGTTAAATATGTAAGAAGTATGTCTATAATGTATTTTTTTACTTGAAAATTTACTTTTTTTGTTTCAAATTTAACTATTTGTTTTACAATTTGTTAACTAAAAATGTAACTGAATAATTTCTGGTTGAAAATAAATCAATTTTTTCAATTTTTTTTTGTTTTGAAAATTAACCTTCTATGTTTAACATTTATTTTTTTTTTTGAAAATTAAACTTGTTTAATGTATTTTTTTTTTGGTCTGAGATTCATCCTTTTGGTAGAAAATTGGGATATTTTTTTTTAAATCTTTTTTTTTGTCCCTGAATATTTGACTTAATTGTATAGAGGTTTTTTTAGTTGAGAATTCATCATTTCTGTTAAAAATTCAACTACTCGGTTAGAAAGCTGTTTAATTTCCTTGAGAACACGTAATTCTATTGAATGGCTAATTTACTTAGTTGAAAAACCAATTACTTGGTTGAGATTTTTTTTATTTTTTCAGACAAAAATTCAATGTTTTTGGCAAAAATTTAACTTATATTGCAAAAATTAACTCTCTTTATAGAAGAATCAATATTTTCATAAAAAATGTAACTATTTTGTTGAAAATTCTTTTTTTTTGGCTGAAAATTAATTTTTAAATTAAAATTTAGCGAATGGATTTTTCTTGTGAAGTAATATTTTTCAGTTGGAAATTTTATATCCGGAATGTTTTCTGATCAGAAATTTTAAATTTGAGTAATACCATAAATTTTGACGAATTTTATCATTCTCGAATTTTCCAACTCTAAAATTTCAACTCATTAGCAATTTTTTTAATTTCAAGAATTTTATATTCCGTTTATTTTCTGTTTCGAAAATTTCATTACCTTTATAATTGTTGATTTAAAATTTAGCTGTTTAGTTAAAAAATTTAATTTTTCTTTAAATAATTTTTTTTACGTCAAAGACGCATCATCTTAGTTACAAATTAATTTCTGTCAAAAATTTAAGTATTTCGTTGAAAAATAGCTGTTTTTGAGAGAAAATTAATTTTCTTGTTGACACTCTTTGGTTTAAATTCAATCTGCATTGTAGAAAATTCAACAATTATGTCAAAATGTAATTTTTCGGGTATAAGATTTGACAGTTTAGTTGAAAATCTTTCAATGAAATTTAACCCATTTTGTTGAAAAATCGTTCTTTTTTATGGAAAATTCATTTTTAACTAAAAATTTAATAATCTTGTTCCAAATTCGCCTTTTTGTAAAAAATTTCTCTCTTTAATTGATAATTTAACTGATTGGATGGAAAATGTTTTTTTCGTAACTATTAAATTTTTTATTAAGATTTAACTTTTTCATTCCTTGTTAAAAATTTATTTTTTATAGTCGAAAATTAAACTATTTGGTTAAAGCTTAATCTTCTTTGCAGACATCTCAACAATTATGTTAAAAAGTCATTTTTTGTTCAAAGATTTAGCATTTTAGTTGACAAACATTTAATAACAATTTAACTATTTTGTTGAAAAATCGTTCTTTTTTATGGAAAATTTATTTTTAACTAAAAATTTAATAATCTTGTTCAAAATTCGCCTTTTTGTAAAAAATTTCTCTCTCTGATTGATAATTTAACTGATTTGATGGGAAAGGTTTTTTGTAACCATTACATTTTTTATTAAGATTTAACTTTTTCATTCCTTGTTACAAATTTATTTTCTATAGTCGAAAATTAAACTATTTGGTTAAAACTTAATCTTCTTTGCAGGCGACTTAACAATTATGTTGAAAAGTCATTTTTTGTTGAAAGATTCAGCATTTTAGTTGACAAACATTAATTAAAAATTTAACTATTTTCTTGAAAAATCCTTGTTTTTTGGTTAAAGATTTGCTTCTAAACTAACCATTTATTTCATATCATTTTGCTACGAATTCGGTCTTTTTTTGTTAAAAATCAATTGTTTAAACGAAAATTGAACTATTTAATTTTTTTTAAGTTTATTACTAATAAGTTAAAAATTAAAATTTTTGTTATAAAATCGATATATTTTGCTTATTAGCTATCTTTATTAACTTTCTTAATGATATATAAAACGTCTTTTCGAGCCAACAATTAATATTTTATCTTAAGAACCTACATATTGTATCGAAAATTCACTTTTTTGGTCAAAAATCATTTTCAATGATTTAAAATTTTACGCTACCATTTTCGAATAATTACTTATATTTTTTTATTAAAAGTTCAACTTTTTTGTTTAAAATTCATACTTTTGTGGAAAATTCTACATTTTCGTCAGAAAAATAATATATTTCGTAAAAAATTTATATCTTTAATCAAATATGTACCTGTTTCTTAAAAATCCAATTTTCAAGTAAGTGACCATATTTTTTAAATAAAAAATGTGAATACTCCATCATTTATTGAAAAGTTTTTTTAAAAAATATAAATGTATACTTTCTAGTAGAAAATTAACCTAACTGGTGAAAAATTCATGCATTTTGTTGAAATTACACTTATTTATCAATTTAAATGTTCCCGATTTTGACTTAAAATCTTTTTTTGTTAAAATTTCATTTCAAGTTAATCTTTTTTTTCGTAGAAAATGATTAAATATTTTTTTTTTTTTTTTGTTAAAAATCAATTTTACTAAACTAAAAATTCAGCGATTCTAATTTTGGTTGCAAATTGATTTCTTTCAATTAAAAATTAAACTATTTGTTTGGAAATTTATCTTTCTTGATTGACAATTGATTTTATGTAACTCTTTTGTTAAAACGTCATTTATCTAATTGGAAATTTATTTCTTAATTAAAAATTTGAATATTTTTATAAAAATGTATTCTTTCTAAGTTTACAATTAATTTATGACTTGAAAATTCAACTATTTAATTTTTTAATGAAAATTTCTGTTTTTGGTTGAAAACTTAAGTGTTTTGTTGAAAGTTCGTCTTTTTCGTTAGAAATTTAATCTCCTGGGGTAAAATTTAATTTTTTTGGGGTAAATTTTATTATTACTATTATATCATCTTTTTGGGTGAAAAATAAATATTCTTTGTTAGGAATTATTTTTCTGTGTAGAAAATTAGAAAATTTTTTGGAAAATTGATTTTTCTCGTTTTAAATGTAAAAGTTCTGTTTGAGGTTTATATTTTGCGGTAGAAAATTAATCTTCTCGGTTAAAAATTCTTTTCTTTTCTGTCAGAAAATTAATTTTTAATCAAAAGTATAAATTTTCTATTTTTTTCATTTTTTTCCTTTTTAATGTTCTACCTTTATATTATATTATTATCAAATCATCTTTTTTAAATAAAAAATAATTATTCTTGGTTAGAAATTATTCACTTCGTAGAAAATTTAATAATTTTTAGGAAAAGTCACTTTATGATAGAAAACTTAACTGCTTTGTTAAACATTTATTTCGGTAGAAAATTAATCTTCTCGGTTAAAAAAGTTCAGTTTTTTTTGTAGAAAATTTATTTTTTTATTAAAAATGTAACTTTTCTGCTTTTTATTGTTTATATTTTTAATAATTATATGTTAATATTATATAATTATATTATCTTTTTGCTAGAAGGTAAATATTTTTTGTACAAAGTTCTCTACTTTGCAGAAAATTCTTTTGCTTTTTTTAAAAATTTATCTTCTTTCTTGAAAATTTTTTTTTGGTAGGAAATTAATCTTTTCGGCCACAACTTCTGTTTTTGGTAGAAGCAAACAATTAATTTTGGTATTGAAAATATAATTTTTCTATTTTTCAATGAAAATTTATCTTTTTAGTTAAAAATTTAAGTATGTGGTTTAAAACTTGCCTTTTTCAATAGAAAAAGAATACTCTTAGTTAAAAATTAATCATATTGGTTGAAAATGTATTTTTGGATGATAATAAACTATTTGTTTAAAACTTGATCTACTTTGTAGAAAATTCCAAGAACTTGTTGAAAATTTATTTGGTTTTTTTAAGATTCATAATTTCACTAGAACATTTTTTAATCAATATTTAATTATTTTGTCACAAATTTTCCATTTTTTAATTAAAAATGAATTTTTTCATTAAAAATTGATCTATTTTAGTGAAAAATATTTAATATTTTATTGAAAGTTATGAATAGAGAAGTTTTATGAAAGAATGCGGTTGCGTTCATCATCTTCAGCTTAATTGAAACAATAATAAGGAAATATTGTGAAACTTGCAAATAGAATGCCTAGTGTCAAATTACACACTGACATGGCTTTAAAATGAATAAATTATCGTTTTTTATAAACTTAATGTATATCTCACCTTTTTTTATTTCTTTATTTGAAATGCCTATTTCTTTTTTGAAGATTAAACTGATTTTTCAAAATTCATCCTTTTTATCAGAATCGAAATAATTTAATGAGAGTTGGCACATTTTATTAAAAGTTTTAACTATGTTAAAAATAAATTTTTAAACATTTTTATCTCTTGTATAAAAATTTATATAAATTATAAAGAATTGGTCGTTTTGTCTTGAATTAAAACATTTGGTACTTTTTTTTGTTTCTTGCCTAAAAAGTCTTATTTTGTTGAAAAATCGACTATTTTTTAATGATTTCGTTTTAAGTTCACCTCTTTCCGTAGTCATTTTGATATTTAATTGCAAATGACGTTTTTTGTTTAAAATACATTTTTTCGGGGTGAAATTTCAACAGATTTGCAGAAAAATCGCCTCTTTGACTTTTAAATTCAACAATTTAGTTGACATTTTTTCCTTTCTTGATTAAAAAATCTTTTTCGATTAAGAATTCAACTATTTGTTTGAATTTTTAAATTATCTGGACTAATCCGTTTGTATTCAATTTAATTCACAGTAACTTACTTGTCGCACGGCGTAATCCAAGTAATCAAATGTAATTAGGGGTAATTTACTTGTATTCCATATAATTCAGATTAATCCACCTGTAAGACTGAGTAATCCACTTGCGATTCTGAGTAATTGAGAATTATCAATTTTTAATCCAGTTAATTTAAAGGACTCTACTTGTAATCCAGAGTAATTTAATGGTAATTGAGTGGTAATCGAGTGGTAATCCAGATAATTCAAAGTAACTTAAAAATGTGGTGATTCAAATAGTTTTAAACTATTTTTTTTTAATGTGTTGCTCTTTTTTGCTAATAATTAATTTTTGTTACTAAAAATGTAACTTTTTTCCATTTTTTGTTAAAAAATTGATCTTTTCATATTAAAAATTCATATATTTTCTTAAAATATCTTTTTTTCATAAAAATTAAATATTGTTAGTACAAGATTCATAGTTTTCACTAAATATTCATCTATTTGTTTGAAAATTAATCTAATTTCTACACAATTTTAACTATATTGTTGAAAAAGTCTTGTTTTAGGTTTATGTTTAACAATTAAGTTTTTAAAAATGTAAATTAAAACTATTTCATATTTGGTATGAAATTATCTTTTTTAGTTGAAAATGTATATACTTGGTTCAAAGTTACAGATCTTTTTTTAAAACTCATTTTTGATTTTAAACTATTTTTATATACATTTGTTTTTTGTAGTTGAAAATTAAATTCCCTAATTAAAAATTAATCTATTCTATTTTTTATTTATTTATTTTTAAATCTTTTTTTGGTAAGAAGTTTGACTTATTGATTAAAAATAAGAAATACAGTGTTTTGTTGTTTCATATTTTCATAATATTTCTCGAAAAAAAAGTTACTTATTCATAAGTGTATAGAAGTTAAAAATCATTTGTAGGTTGAAAATTCAACCTTTTTGTTCAAATTCAATCTTTTTCAGCAGAAAACTAATCTTCTTGATTTGAAATTTATTTATTCAGGTAGATAATTCATCTACTTAGTTGAAAATTTGACTGTTTATTTTTAATTTTTTTTGGTTTGTTAAAAAAAATGTTTTAATTAACAATGTAACCTTATAATTTCTTGTAGAAAAGTTATCTTTTTTAGTTAAAAATACAACTATTTTATTAAACTTTCGCCTTTTTCAATGGAAAATTAACCTTCTCGTTCAAAAAGTCATGTTTCTGGTTAAAAATTTAACTGTTTGATTAAAACTTAATCTATTTTGAAAAAATTCAACAAAATTGTTTAAACAAAAATTTCTATAAGATTCATTTCTTAAGTTAAAAATCGTTGCAGAAAATTTTAAGTATTTTTGTGAAAAAAACATGATTTTTTTAGAAAATTTTTTTTAACTGAAAATTTAATTATGTTTTATAAAATTGATTCTTTTATGATTGAAATCATTTTTTAAACTCAAAATTATTCCTTTTTAGTAGAAAATTTATATATATATATTTAAAAAAAAATAAATTTGTCTTTTTTGGTTGCAAAATTATGAGCCTTATTTCAATAATAAGAGGGAATATTACAAAACGTGCAAAATAAACTGCGTTATCTCAATTTGACTGAAGAAAAAAATACTTCATTATAATTTAAATTAATATTTTTAGTAAAAAATCAAAATATTTGGTTGAATATTTACATTTTCTCGCTTAACATTTTTTTGTTGACAAACCAGTTTCCCTGGTAAAAGATTTATCATTTCAGTTTATAATTCATCTCTTTAGTTGAAAAATTCAACTATTTGTTTGAAAAGTCGTTTTTTGCTTGTTTAAATATCAATTTTTTAAACTGAAAATCAACCTATATTATTTATAGTAGAAATAATTATTTTTTTAGTTGAAAATTGAAACATCTTGTTGATAATTTGTTTTTTCGTTGAAAAATAATTTTTTTAACTTAAAAGCTAACTATTACAATGCTTGGTAAAAATAAATATTTTTAGTTGGAACTTGAAATATTTTACTTATTACTCATATTTTTTAGTTAGGAAATATTTTGTCACATAATTTATTTTTCTACCTAAAGATTCATAATTTTAGTTTGAAACTAATCTCCTTTGTTGAAAATTCAACTGTTTGTTCAAAATTCATTTTTTTTACAATTTGAATTTTTTTTTAGTGAAAATTTATCTTTGTTAGTTTGAATTTCAACTACTTTGTAGACATATTCACTTATATTTTAAAAACTGGCCTTTTAAACTGACATCCGTACTATTTTATTTTTTGGTAAAAATCGATCTTTTTTGGTCAAAATAAATATATTCGGCTAAAGGATTTACATTTTTTACTTCATAATTTTTTTTTTTTGTTGAAAAAGTCATGTTTTCTGTACTACTTACTACTTTGTATAAAATTTCATTCCTATATTAAAAATGAATTTTTTTGTGTTATTAAAAAACTATTTTATTTATTGTTGATATCTAATCTTGTTCAGTTAAAAATTAAAATATTCGATCAAAGATTTACTTCCTTTAGTTGAAAATTTATGTGGTTTCTTGAAAACTTATCCTTTTTATGAAATTTATTTAATTTTTAACTAATTATTAATTATTAATTAAATAGCGCATAAATTTCTTATTTAAAAAGTACTGTAAATAATATTTTTGCATGTGTGATCATGTGACGTTTAGACGCGAAAAGTTTATTGAATTATTCAAACAAAAACCCCGAAGTAAGCTAATTAATTGACAGTTAAACTCTTTTATTATACTATTTATTTTCATGATTAAATTTTATATTTTTAGTTGAAAGTTTATTTATCTAGTTCACAATTTATATATTTTGTTAAAAATTCGTCTCTTTCTGTAAAAAATATACCTTTTTGGATACAAATTCAAATACTTCAATAAAAAGAAAAAAAATTTTTTCAAAAAAAAATTTGTTTTTATGATTGATTTTTCATTTTTTCAGTTAAAAATTCAATTCTTATGTAGAAAATAAGTGCTTTTTTATAAAAATTAGATTTCTTAATTGGAAAACTAAATTCTTCATTTTTTTTTTAATTTGACCTTTTTAGTTAAAAATCAAAATATTCGGTTGAAGATTTACATTGTTTAGTTGACATTTATACTATTTGGCTACAACTTTATCTTTTTCATAAAAAATATTTTTCCGTTGAACATGAATTTTTTATGCTGAGAATGTTAACATTTTTTAAAATTCATTTATTCGAATTGTTGTTATGAATTTTTATCTTATGTAGGACAAAATTAGGCTGTTTTCGTAAAAATCAACTTTTTTTGTTGAAAATCTTATTACTTTGTTAAAAACTCGTTTTTTCTTGTTAAAAATTAATTTTTTGTTTGAAAAAATAACTATTCCATTTATTGTTAACAACTGACCTTCTTAGTTCAAAATAAAAATATTTAGCTTTCTGGAATTATCTTTTACTTGGGAATTTAACTATTTGCTA
This sequence comes from Amphibolips quercusostensackenii, assembly GCA_032357855.1. Classification (NCBI taxonomy): domain Eukaryota; kingdom Metazoa; phylum Arthropoda; class Insecta; order Hymenoptera; family Cynipidae; genus Amphibolips; species Amphibolips quercusostensackenii. Next base: position 10,377 of record JAUELO010465694.1, read on the forward strand.
GAAATTTTTTGTTGTTAGTAGAATATTAATATGCTTAGCTCAAAATTCAACCTTTTGGTTGAAAATTCAACTAGTTCATTAAAAGTCAACTTTTTTATCAAATAATGCCTTCTGTATGACTAAATTTACAACAAAATAGTTAAATTTACAACCAAAACATGTGAATAGTTGATCAAAAATTTTAATCTTCAAGTAAAAAATATCAGCTTTCAATTAAAAACAAAAGTTAAATTTTAACTAAAAATTGAATAATTACTTTAGATAATTAAATTTTTAACTAATAAATGCAAATTTTTCTCCGACAATGATACCGTCAAATATTCAGTTACAAAAATAAATGTGTAAACAACAACAAAAAATTCAAATACATAGTTGAATTTTTCAACACAAAGTTCAAACCTTGAGCCCAAAAATTGAACTTTTAACAAGAGAGTTCAACTTTTAACAAAGTAGTTGAATTTTTATCCAAAAAGATAAATTTTTAACCAAGAAGACTACTTTTCAATCCCAAAAGACGAATTTTTCTACAAAATAAATGAATTTCCAACGGAATAGTAAAATTTATAACTAAAATATATTGAAACAACAATAAAATATTATACTGTTAAACTAAAAAAGTTGAGTTTTTAACCATAAATAAAATAGTTTTTCATTCAAAAAAATAGTAATTGAGAAAAAAGAAAATTAAAAAAATAGTTAAATTTTCCACAAAAAGGTTCACTTTCAACTAACGACTGAAACTTTCTAGCCATAAGTATGATTTTCAACAAAAATAAATAAATTAAAAAAAAAAAATTGAATTTTTGTTAAGAAAATATTAATGCATTAGCAAAGAGAAGCTAATTTGAGAATAAATAGTCAAATGTTTAACAAGAAAAAAAAATTTTGACTAAAATTCTAAATCTTCAACCAGATAAAAAACTGTAATAGAAGCAGTTGAATTTTTAATAAAGAAGATAAATTTTCAAATAAAAGTATGAATTTTTAACCGAAAAAATTGATTTTCTATCAGAAAAGATAAATATTTAAACTAATGAAATTAAAAAAACAACCAAATGTTTTAATTTTCAACTAAAACTTTACAGTTACTAACCCAAAATAAAACGGTTAGTTTTTAGTAAAGGAAAACAATTTTTAACAATTTCAAACAAAATAGTTCAATCTTACACATAAAAATAAATTTGTAATAACAATTCAAATTTACATTTCCAATTAAAATAATTGTTGTGCAAACAAACAAATTTTTTTAAAGGAATAGGTTAATTTTTAAGTAGAAACATAATTTATCAACTGATATTCTGAATCTTCAATCAGAAAAATGAATTTTCAATAAGATTTCAACTTTCAAAGACGAGTTGAATTTTCAATAAAAACGATCAATTTAAATGTAAATAGTTAACTTTTTAATTAGGAAATTTTGAAGGAACAACAAAATACTGTAATTTTTTTCTTAAAATTGCTATATTTTCATCCCAAAAAAAAGAAGAAAAAAAATATTAGTTTTCAATTAAAAATTAATTAAAAATTGAATTCACCAGAAAATTTTCGATGAAAAATGTTCTTTAATTTTTATAAACTTTTGTTTGAAAATAAATAAGATATATTTTTTTACTTATAAGCAAATTTTTTGCAAAGCAATAAAATGTATCCTCTATTAATTTTTTTTTTTCAAATCAGCGGAAAATTTCTTTAGATAAAATCAATTTTTTCAGCGCATAACGGTCTTTCTTTATGCAAAAATTTTTTTATTTATTTATCGCAGTATTTTTCGTTCGAGAATTCATCTTCACTGGTTGGAAATTTAATC
>JAUELO010465747.1:0-12180 GCA_032357855.1 Amphibolips quercusostensackenii
TTCCCGCGACTAGATGTCCCGCGACTAGTTGTCCGGCGACTAGATGTCCGGCGACTAGTCGGCGGCGACTAGATGTCCTGCTCCCCGCTTCAACACCTCCAACCGTTTTCTTCTGTCTGTATTAGGGAGGCGGAAAATACACAAATTAGGCACTTAACTCTGCGTTTTATTGAGAAGCCTATTAAAAAAACTCATCATTATTAATTACTTTTCAATGAAATACTCGTACCACAAAATTTTCTAAACGCTGTTATGACGAAAAACAGAGCATCCTGTCAACTCCCAAACTAACTAGTCGAGAGAAATGTTATGCTACATCAGACACAGATGGCGACACGCGTGACTATATAACGTTTAAACAGTTCGGATTTATAGTAAAATGACTATAAAATCTATATCAAAATGATATTCAATTCATTCTAGAATGTGATTAAGCTATTGCTAGTGTCATTATCTTTAAGATTGCCACGGATTTACCTACAGTATCTAAGTATTCGCCCAAACTGGGTCACTCGCGCAAAATGTGGCATTTACCTTAAGCGATTTTTAACATTTTTTGGAGCACCTGCGGATTTTAAAGGATTATAAAGAACTCTTATGCGACCCAGAAGATTTGAAGCGATTTTAAGGATTTTAAAAATTTTTCGAAGGGCTTGTAGGATCATTTAGCACTTTATACAATATCGGAGTATTTTGATCAGTTTTGAAGGATACCATTAAATTTCAATGAAACTGCTAAGGTTTGAAGTGATTTAAAAACGTTTAAATAGATTGCAGGTGTTTCAACAGGTTGGCAAAGGTTTTTTAAGGGGGTATTCTGGTGTAGAAATTTAAAAAATCGATTTTTTTTTATATTTTCAAAGTTTAATTATTTAAGACTATGTCTACAAAAGGATTTCACAAAATTCAAATTATTTTCGGAGATATAGGTATTTTGCTGACGCGGCATCCAAACTGTCTTCGTCGGGACTAATCGAACAAAAGACATTAGTTCCGTCTACCTGAATCCATACTTCTCAGTAAAACCTTTTGTTTTTTTTTATATATATATATATGAAGGAACAAAAGGTTTCATGAAGATTTGTGTACAATAAACCATAAAGGATGTGCAGGAATAATGGAAGTTTTTCTCGAAATTGTCTTTTTCAAAACTATACCCACGATTTCTCAAGTTCTACTAGAGCAATTTACCTGAAATTTGTTAAAAGGCTTTTTTATAGACTTCTCTATATCTGGAACTATCCTTATCCCCAAATTTCAATTTTCACTATTTTTAAAAAATTTGAAAGGTCAAAAAAGTGGTACAAAAATTGTTTTTTTTTTCTGAGCAGTCGCCATTTTGTGAAAAAATTTGTTTTTAACTTTTCCGTAATTCCAGACATTGCGACATTACTCTAGATTAATAATCTTATTTTTTCGTTTCGGATGGCTAGGAGGGTTGGAATCGTGGGTGTGATCACGTGCCAATTTTTTGAGACCCCCCACTTCATCAGCTGGTGCTTTTTTGAATTTTCGACTTTTTTAAAAATTTTAATTTTTTTCTGTATTCTTGTAATGTTAATGAATAACTCATAAAAAAATGGATTGTAAAATTATTGATTGCCTTTTTTTTACAGCACTTCAAAAATTACCTGAAATTCATGCCTCTACACCAAAATACCCCCTTAAGATTTTAAGGGTTTTGAATGGATTTTAAAAGAATCAAAATGGTTTCGGTGACTTCGTGAAATTTTTATGAATTTCTAAAGATTTTAAAGTGTAACGTCATACTGTAGAGAAATTCGTAAAATTTCAAAAGAATTAATGAAATTCCTGAGGATTTCCGAATATCATAAGGGATTGTAAGGAATTCTGAGGAATTGAAATTTCTTTTGAAAGATTTAAAGAGATTCAAAAAAATTACTATGAGTTTAAAACGTTTCAATGAATTTTAAGCGGATTCCAAGGTACATTTATGCAGTTTAAAAGATAATAAGTCATTTTAATGAAGCTTTAAATATTTAAAATAGTTTTGAATTTTACCTATATTTATCGATGAATGAATAATTTTTTTGTTTAAATGATCCCCATAAGTCTCTTTTATAGGGTCCTAAAAAAACCCCATATAGTTCAAAATTTGGGTTTTGCGAGTTTTTAACTCTCCTTATGATTTTTTGCGGTCTTTTGAATTAAAATTGTTTTTAATGCATGAAATACTGCCTTGTGATGATAATTAGATGTTTACATAAATTGTTTAAACAGTGTTTAATTTCTTTAGCCTATTTTTCTTAGAATAGAATTAGAAAGTCGCGGTTCATTTCGAATTTTTCAACTTTTTAGTTGACTCTAGGCAGTATCCCAGTGACTTTAACATTAATGATTGTTTAAATAACATTATCATTTATGATAATATTCTTTTAGAAAAATGCTAGGAAGTTGACCTTTTTTCTAGAATTTTATACTTTTCCATTAGAGTGAGGTAATAGTTTATTTAAGTCAACAAACATAATTGTTTAAATAATCTATAATTATTTTAAATAATATTCTTCTTGAATAATGTTAGAAGACTGCGCTTTTTTCCAAAATTTTCAACTTTCTGTCTACTTTTCACTTGGAGTACGGTAATAATGTTTTTTACGAAACAGAATTGTTTGTACCAATTATTATTGTTTATAACTATTTTCTTTTAGAATAATGCTAGAAAGTTGCGGTTTGTTCTAAAATTTGTCGTTTTTTTTTACTTTTTGTTTAAGACTAAACGATGCATAAGAATTATTATTTAAACAAAAAGTCTCTTAGTAACTGCTTTAAGGAAAATTTACATTTAATATGATCTATACAGAAAATTTTGAAGAATATTCCAAACATCTGTTTGATTTCAGAAAAACATATTTACAAGTAAAAAAGAGATTGTTTGAAAATGATTCTCTCTATTGCATATTTATTATGTTTTATAAGTAGAAAAACAAAAATTATGTTTGTTACAGTTTGTTACGTCACCTAAAGTGAAAAGTGTAAAGGAAGTTTACAATTTTAGAAAAAATCGCAACGTCCTAGCATTATTCAAAGATATTATTATGTAAAATAAAAATTTAAATAATAATTTTTTTTAACAATTGTTTTTGGTCAATTTCATTTAATTTTACCTTGCTTTGAGTCAAAAATAAACAATAAATTAAATATTTCAGAAACAATTGCAATTATCTAATATTATTTAAACAGTAATAATTAATAATAAATTATTTAAACACTGATACAAATAAAAACAAATTTCTTAAAAGACTCTGTTTGAGTTGAAAATTTTTTATTCATAATCTGAAAATTTAACTATATGGTGAAAAATTTATGACTTTTGTTAAAACTTTAACTATGTTGTTCATGTGATCATTTTTGGTGCAAAATTCAACTGTTTTATTAAAAATTTGTCTTTCTGGGTGAGAAATCCGTCTTTGAAAGTAATTTTTTCACGTTAAAAGTGAAATTCTTGGTTTAAAATTTAACTTTCTTCTAAAAAATTCGCCTTTTCAACTTAAATGAAATAAGAAAAATAGATTCTGACATTATGAACAATGAATGCAAATGACGTTACACACATCTAAATAGAATTTTATATACATGAGTATATTGAATGCAATATAAATTTTATTATCTTATTACACAGTGCATATTAGGTACAAAATAAATTTATTGATAATAATAAGAGATCATGCTGGCATAATAGTGTCACAGTTTTCCCTAAAACTGTTGCAAAATCTATACTTTCTAATAACAAAATTGTTAATTTTTTTAACTCTCTTTTTACATTTAGATGATGTTGTTAGATGTCGACCAGGTAATAAAATTAAATAAAGGATGTTATTACTGGTCTCTTTTCACATTGTTCGAAAAAATCTTCATGAATAAAACCACATAATGTCCAAAATTAATTTACATTAAAATTGCTCTAATAATCTTCAAGACAAGATAAAACTTTTTACTTTTATGGCATTTCCTCGTACGACCATCCATTATTTATTCACAGCCTTTTAAATAATGTATTTTTATGAAGCCAAGCTTTCTCACATAATTTTAATTTTTGTTACAAAATTTTTTTTATAAAAAACTGAAAAATGCAGAAGCATAAGCAAATTTTGAAAATCGAAAACAGACTCCTGTTGAAAAGTAGTAGTGTCAAACTAACGTACACATACCTTGTACTAATAAAGTGTCACATTGACATGATAGAAAAACTCGTATGACAAAAAAAAAACGCAAAAGGCAAGCCAATAAATATATATGAACTTTAATCTTGACGAAATGGATGAATGGTAGATTATCATCTATAATTATTTAAATTTTTTACCATTACAAGATATAACTATTTTCCCAATGTATATTCAATAAAATCATGTATCTCTTTGTTTTACAGAACCAAAACCAAGTTATCCTGGCGAAAATTTTCATGAGTATCTTCACGAGAATACTGGCCGTCCAGTGACCGGATTGGTTTACCACAATGGCCAACAGATTCTTGTGCATAATGGCCTTCCACTACAGCCACCAGTCCCAGCACACACCCCACCACAAGGCTCATCAGGAGGCTCATCACCAGGCCAACTACCAGATGAAGTACAAAGTTCATCTAGTGAAGCACAAGAATCATCACGAGTATCATCAAAAAGATCATCACGAAGATCATCAGAAAGCTCATCACATAGATCAGCAGTCCCAAGCTCATCACATGTATCAATTCGAAGCGCATCAGAAAACCCATCACCAGTCGTAACAGCACCAGCCGAATCATATGTAGCACCAAGAAACCGACCAAGCCCCCCAAAAAAAAGGTGCGTAAAGCAGAAATGACCACATTGTTTTATTAGGTGGCGTGTGGGTATCACTTTTTTTGTGAAAACAATAACTGGAAGATGGTTTAGGATAGATTGCTGAAATTAGAAGCACTTATTTTCACTACTAATATTTCAAAACTGATAAAAGGATTTAAAAGAATATTCATGACATGTTTCTTTATCACTTTGTACAAATTTAAAGATTGGTGCCTTATGGTACAACTTTTTTCGGTGAAGTTATTCAAAATTACTGCGACAACGGTGAAGATTTATTGATTAGAGACAAATCGATTGAACTAGAAAATTATTGTTACATTGTATTGATGTGTACGGAAGTTAGGGTCATTTATTTATTTCGGAAAGTCTCTTTCTTTGATTAGATTTAAAATGTAATAATAGAACCCAATTAGAAAATTCAATTACTCTTGGCTTGAAGTTAATTGTTCTCTGGTTGAAAGGTATACCATTATATTTTTGGTTAGAAAAGTCATCTACTTTGGTCAAACATTTAAATACTTGGTTAGAAGTTAAATCAATTGGTTGAAAGTTAAAATAAATTGCTTAAAGATAATTTTTTTGTTAAAGATTCATCTCATCGGCTAAACAATTATTGTTGTTGTTAAAGATCTATTTCTTTGGTTAATAATTTAACTATTTTCTTAAATGTTGAATTCTTTTCTTAAAAATTCTTTTTCTCAAAATTCTTTATTTTAATTCAAAATTCATATCTTTAATTAAATTTATTTACCTTAGTTTAAAATTTAATCACTTGATAGACAATTCATGTTTTTTGGTTGCAAATTTAATAACTTGCAGGAAAATTCATGAATTTTATTGATTAATTTTTTTTTCTTCAGAATATCAATTTTCTTGATTGAAAAATAAACTATGTGGTTAAAAATTTAATTTTAATAAAATGTTAAACTTTTTTCTTAATAATTCTTTGTTTTCATTTATTGTTTTGATTGAAGATTCATTTCTTTGATTCAAAATTTAACTATTTCTCTACGATTCTGTTTTTTAAATGAGTTAAAAATTGAACCTTTTTGTTTAAAATTTAACTATTTGTTTAAAAAGTCATTTTTTTTATTCAAAAATGCAAGTACTGGGTAAAAAAATTCATTAAAAAAAAAATAATCTTCCTAATCAAAAAAAAAACTATTCAATTGAAAATTTAACTCTTTGGTTGAATGTTGAACTATTTCCATGACATTTTTTCTGAAAATTCATCATTTAAGTAACAATTTTAATTCTTGGGTTAAAAATTATACGATTTTTCTACAAATCAGTTTTTTATTTTAGTCAAAAATTCAACTTTTTTTCAGTTTAAAATTTAACTATTTAGTTGAAAATTCTACTCTTCAGTTGTAAATTTAAGTTTTTAGTAGTAAATTCCTGTATTTTGTTAATTATTTTTTTCTGAAACTGTTCAGATGAATTTTGAACTCTTTCTTTGACGATTGTTACTTTTTAATGATTCATCATTTTAGTTGAAGATTTAAATATTTTTCGTCAAAATGAGTTTTTTTGCTCAAAATTGAACTTTTTCAATTTGAAATTCAACTATTTGGTTAAAAATTCGTCTTTTTTAGTTGAAAATCCAATTACTTGGAGGAAATTTCTTGTACATATTTTGTTGATAATTTTTTTTTTCTCGAGAAGTCAATCTTTGTGGAAAAAAAAAGCTTTTTGGTTGAAAATTCAACTCTGCTCAAATGTTGAACTCTTTTCTTAAAAATTTAGTTTTTTTCATTAATCGTTTTATTTGAAGATTTATCTCTTTGGTTGAAAATTTAACTATTTTTCTACAATTCTGTTTTTTAAATAAGTTAAATATTGAAACTTTTTGTTTAAAATTTAACTATTTGTTTAAAAAATCATCTTTTTTATTTAAAAATTCGAGTATTGGGTGAAAAATTTATTTAAAAAAATAATCTTTTTGATCAAAAAATAAACTATTTAATTAAAAAGTCAACTCTTTGGTTGAATGTTGAACTCCTTTCATGACATTTTTTGTGAAGATTTATTATTTAAGTAACAATTATAACTCTTGGGTTAAAAATATGACTATTTTTCTACAAATTAGTTTTTTGTTTTAGTCAGAAATTAAATTTTTTTCAGTTTAAAATTTAACTATTTGGTTGAAAAATTCTACTCTTTGATTGTAAATTCAAGTTTTTGGTAATAAATTCATGTATGTTGTTAATTATTTTTTTCTGAAACTATTTAGATGAATTATGAACTCTTTCTTCGACAATTGTTACTTTTTTTTAAGATTCATCATTTAAGTTAAAAATTTTAATATTTTTCGTCCTGTACATATTTTGTTGATAATTTCTCTTTTCCTCAAAAAGTAAATCTTTGTGGTAAAAACTGAGCTTTTTAAGTAAAAATTCAACTCTGGTTGAATGTTGAACTCTTTTCTTGAAAATTCTTTTTTTTCATTAATCGTTTTAGTTGAAGATTTATCTTTTTGGTTGAAAATTCAACTATTTTGATACAATTCTGTTTTTTGATTGAGTTTAACATTGAACTTTTTTGTTTAAAATTTAACGATTAAGTTGAGAATTCATCTTTTTCATTTAAAAATGCAATTACTGGGTGAAAAATTCAATTTTAAATAATCTTCTTGATTAAAAAAAAACTATTCACTTGTGAATTCAACTCTTCAGTTCAATGTTGAACTCCTTCTATTACATTTTTTGTGAAGATTCATCATTTAAGTAACAAATTCAACTCTTGTGATAAAAATTTGACTATTTTCCTACAAATTTGTTTTTTATTTTGGTCGGAAATTCAATTTTTTTCAGTTTAAAATTAAACCATTTAGTTAAATTTCTACTCTTTTAATTGTAAATTTAAGTTTTTATTGAAAAATTGATGTATTTTGTTAATAATTTCTTTATGAAACTGTTTTGTTAAATTTTTAACTCTTTCTTTGACAAATATCACTTTTTTTAAAATTCACCATTTTAGTTAAAAATTTATTCCTTTGGTTTAAAATTGAACTATTATTTAACAAAGTAGATTTTTGGTTGAAATCGAACTTTCTCAATTTAAAATTTAAATATTTGGTCAAAAATTCATCTTCTTCAGTTAAAAATTCAATTTCTGGGTGAAAAATTCATTTTTTTAAAAAAGGTCCTTCTAATGTTAAAAAATCTACTATTAAGTTGAAACGCCAACTCTTTGGTTAAATATTAAATTACTTTCATGAATTTTTTTTTTGAAAATTCAGCATTTAAGTGAAAAATTTAACTCTTGGAATAAAAATTTAACTATTTTTCTACAAGCTAGTTTTTTGTTTTGGTTGAAAATCGAACTTTTTTTAGTATAAAATTTAACTATTCAATTGAAAATTCATTTTTTTCAGTTGTAAATTTAAGATTTCAGTGGAAAGTTTATGTATTTTGTTAATATCTTTTTTCTAAAACTGGTTTTATTTTGAACCCTTCCTTTGCAAATTATTAATTTTTTTTTAAGATTCATAATTTTAGTTGAAAATACATCTCTTTAGTTTGAAAATGTGACTATTTTTTGGCAAATCAGTTTTTTGGATGAAATTACACTTTTTTAGTGTAAAATTCGACAACTTTGTTGAAAATTCTTCTTTTTTAGTTGAAAATTCAATTACTTAGGGAAAAATGTATGTATTTTGTTGATGATTTCTCTTTTTCTCGAAAAGTGAATCTTTTTCGTAAAAAAAAATTTTTTGTTGAAAGTAAACTTTTTGGTTGAATCTTGAACGCTTACCTTTAAAAATCTTCTCTCTTAAAATTCATCATTTTAGTTAAAAATTCATCTCTTTCGTTGAAAATTTGACTCTCTTGCAAATATTTTTATGTTTTGTTTGAGAATTAATTTTTTTACTAGAAATAAAACCATTCCATTTTTGTTTAAAAATGTCTCTATTTTGTGTGAAAGTTGATGTATTTTGATAAAAACTCGTCTTGTTTTGTAAAAAATTTTTTCCTGGTTGAAAATTCATTCTTCTTGATAGAAAATGATACTAATTGGTTGCAATTTATCTGTTTAGTTAAAAATTTTAACAATGTTGTGGAAAAATCGTGTTTTTTATTATTAAATTCAACTATTTTTTATAAAAAATTACGTATAAAATTGTACTTAAAGTTTAGCTTCTTATCTGAAAATTCAGCAGCTACTTCAGTTTTTGTTAGAAATTTATAATTATTAAAAATAATTTTAACAGATTTCATTTAATTTTAAGTGATTTCTATAACTGTGAAAAGCTGTAAAATATTTCAGACTTTCCGAAAATATCTATGGTCTTTAACTAATTTAATAAGATTTAAAAAGATTTTAAGATGTCTTAGGTGATTCAAAATATTTTGAGAAATTTCACAATATTTATAGTTGTTTCAAAGGTATCAAGGGTTTTTACAGGATTTCAAATGATTGTAAATCAATTTAAAAGATCACAAACAAATCAATAGGATTTTAAGCGATTTAATAATTTTTAACGTTTATGAAAAATTATAATTTTTCAAAATTCTTTTAATAATTATGACAATTTAAAATAAAAAATAATAATGTTTTTCAAAGTATTTGGATATATTTCAAATGATTTGATAGGTATGCAGAGAAATAAAAAGAATTATTTGAGCTATCAAAAGATTTTAAAGTAGTTTTAGAGATTTTGAAATATTAAGAAGGTGTTAATAGATTTTGAAATGTGGTCAAACTGTCATTTAATAAAAAGGCAGGCATTTTGCGATAAAAAATATTTATTTGTATTGATTTTATAGGGTTGGCAATCGTATTTGAAGTAGTAGAACTCATAAGTGTTTAATTAATAAATAAAAACACGTATTTTATACCGATTCGGCTTACTTTATTGCGATGCTTGGTACTTGGAATACGTAAACAATAAATATTCCAAGATTTGAAAATTTTTTTTATTGCTGAAAATGTTTAGCATTAATTCTTTCTTATTTTTCTATAAAAGGTGGTTTGGCTGCTGCTGAGAATCAAAATAATAACACTTACAGCCCAATTTTGCGAATCTATGAAAGCACCTCCGCCTGGAACCTAAGTAGGTCCTGGGAGATCGAAGCAAACACCACAAAGCAGACATTTGGGGGAGCCAGACAAACCAACTTGTGCATCAGGCCCATCACCCTATTACCAAGATATATTAAAATAACAATATGATTAAAAAAATTTTTTTTTTTAAAAGAAAAACTGAATATTTTTTAGCCTGTGCAACATGGCACACCCAAGTACGCCAGGAAATCCCTTATGCAACCTATAGATATAATAAAAACACAATATAAATGTACAATATATATGTAATATTTCTTAATAAAACTTAAACATTCACTTAACCTACTCTTACCTTACTTAATTACAATTCCTTTTTCTTAACGTAAATTTACCATAACAATCTACGATTTCATTTATTAGTCATTCCGTTTTATTTTGCCAAAGTCGACTGCGGCCTAGTTTTTAAAAACTTTATTACTAAACTGTGATAAATATTAATTTTCTCAGAACTTGTTTGTCACATAAAATTCATAAATAATTTTTTTTATTTGGAAACTTTATTTTCAAAGTGCAAGAATTTATTTGTCACATTTATGTGCAATATAGGGTTCGTGAATAAACTAATGTTTTAATTTTTGGGCAAGTATTATCCCCCCCCTCCCGAAAGCAGCGAAATATTAGAGGAATGAAGTCTTTTGAATAAAATTAGATTAAATACTATATTAAATCTTTGCATCAATAAGACAAATTTCATGTACATGACATTAGTAAAATATCATTTCACAATACGCGATCTCAGCCAAATATTTCTTTTGCAAATAAACATTCTGCATGTCCTACAAATCTTTGGAAATTACAATAAAAGTGTATTGCTTAAACTTTTTTTTTATTTGACATTGTGAATTTTCACAAAACTATGAATATTTAATTGATATTTCTAGAAAAAAGACATCCTATGTGCACACTTATTCTGATTATTTCTCGGTTTCCAATAATAATAATTATGCATTAACATTCGAGCTAAAATCTTTGAAATGACTTATGAATGCGTATTTCCAGTATTTTACCTTATTAATAAATTATCTCCCTACACGGAAAAAATAATTGCCTAAATTTCAAGTGACTATTTTATGACTCCTGAATAGAAAAGAAAGTTCGGTGACATTTCAGCGAATATTATCAAACAGAAGAAGAATAGTCATTCATTTGAAAAGCAGTGTCACTGAAAAAAGTCTACTAATGCTAATGAAAAAGCATTTTAAAAACCAAGCGATCCTTTCTGGTTAATAATAATAAATAATAAAATATATAAAAAATAATAAAAAATAATTTATTAACTATATTAAAAAGTGCATTAAATTTTTTTTAGTGGTAAACAACTTTTTATATGATGAGTGAAAAAGAATTTAGAAGATAATTAATCAATCGAAGAATTGAGAATACGAGCTTGTGGAATTCTGTTCACTAGTTACTAAAGACCATGAATGCGCAGTGGACGTTTTTCCGTACCACCGCGCACGTTGCGCGTTTTTGACCGTTCTGCGCATGTTTGTGTTCTTGTAAGCGTTTGTGACTTGGCACTGTGATTAGGAAATCACAGATGATTTATTTTCTTATCAAGATTTTTTTAAAATTCTTAGTTCTGAGAGAAAAAGTTATTTAAATATTTGATATTCTAATTTTAAATATTTTTTTTATGTGAAGACTATTCTTTGAAGCGGTACAGACTTTGAAGTGCTTTTCAAAATCTTTCACTTTAAAATATTGCAATTTGAGAAATCGAATTTAAAAAAAAATGAAATTTAAATTCCATCTTAATGTTTAAAATAAAAATCGGAACGTTGGATTATTTTTTTATTTTTCATTTCTAAACGAACTCGAGATATTGAAAAAAAAGTTCATTGATTGAAAAGAATATCTGGTACGAAAAATGGTTAAACTTTTGGTAATCATTCATGTACTTATATAATTTTTTATTATTTAAATATAAAAAATATATGGCATAATGTATTCGCGCTGAAATTTTGGTGCAAATAGCCACTTTTTCAGCTCCCCTTATTCTTACTGACAACATCCTGCTATTTGTACCGATATTTTGGTACACTATTGAAAAATAGAAAATTACACATTTTTAATGTAGAGAAATGGAGAATGAAATGACGAAGCATGTAAATATTTTCATTTATCCACCGTGTGACTCGATCATTCTCAACCTGAAAGTTTTTTTACTCAAATTTTCTTCAGAGAATTCTTTTTCTCTATGATTTCGAAGCATTTAATATTCAAAAAAAAAAAAAATAAAGTATCAAGCACCTTTTGAAATAGGTTATATAAGAATTGTTATTCTAAACTAAAAGCTTATTTACCAAGT
>JAUELO010465755.1:0-12180 GCA_032357855.1 Amphibolips quercusostensackenii
CAGCATTGACGACTTGATGTTGATGTACAAGTCGAATACGAGAATCCGTGCTATTTAGAATTAAGCGGGCTGTAGCAAAAACCATTTTTTGATAAAGACACTTCAAGTTTAGCAGCCCTCTACCTCCTTCATCATGAGGGAGGTATATTTGCGGCCCAGAAGATTTAGGATGATGACTTCGATGGATTGTCATCATCTTGCGTGTGCTTCGGTGAAGTTGCTTTAACTCATCGACGTTCCATTTTACTGCACCAAAAGTGTAGAGCAGTTTAGGAATGGACAGCATATTGGTCGCCTTGATCTTATTTTTCCAGATAATTCAGAAGCCAAAATTTTTCTGAGAGTTTGTCTAAACCTTTCTTCAAGGGCCGTTTTTAACATACGCACACTTTGGGTTTTTCGCTTGCGGTATTCCAAGATATGTATATGCCTCTGCATTACCAAGATGATGAATGATGTTTCTGCCTATGATTTAAACATCCTGATCGTCACGCGATTATGTACCTACTAGTCTTCCATGGCGTAAGTGGACGCAGGCACACTTGTGTAGACTAAAGCTTATGCCAATCGCTTTACAGTACCTATTCACCGTCGCCACAAGGATGTTAAGATCGTTTTTTGAAGGAGCAGAAAATTTAAGGAAATATGCTCTTATTCTCGAATTTTGTACTGTTTGTACTTTGATGTATATTGTGATTTCACAAATTTGATAACCTCTAACATAAATAAATAAATTATTTAATTTTATGTATTTACTTAGCGGTGTTTACTCGCACATATTTTTTTTTGTTAGGATCCACATACAGTTATAGAATCTGACAATGTTCGGATATAGTTTTCATGTACAGTAAGTTGACTTGTATTTCAGCTTTTTCTTTGAACTTGTAGGTGGTGCCTCCTTTCCGTGTTTGGTCTTGAACTCGCTTTCTTTTCTTCATATGCGGCTGGTTTACACATTTTTCATCAACCAAAAAATTACAAAGTTAAAGCTAAATCCACGGAAAGACATTTTATATACATTTACGTCGTGGTTTGACGTTTCGGCAGTTTAGTTAAGGGTTTAACATATTAGTTATACATAAAGCCTTGTGGAAAATAAGTGTAAACGAAGTTCAAAGACTAAATATTTATATCAAGTTTTATTATTTCAAATGCTTTTATATTAGATCAATAATTGACTGATTTGTATTGAAAAAGCAACATTTTTTGAAAAATTCCTAATTCATGACGTAAAAGCAATAAACGGGTTAGGTCAAGTTACAACTGATTAGCAGAAAATATAAAAATGTAAAATATTTTCTATATTACTTTAGTAAAGCAGATTTCATTTTCACCTATATATTTCTATCTTAACTGAGTTTCGTCATAGGAATTTTGCATGATCACAATTTTGTCGATATTTTTATCAAGCAGCATAAGAATTAATAAGACGTAAGTACTAATTGCAAAGCTTATAATATTATCTATAAAAAAATAATCACTTACGCCTACAAATCATTAGAAGTTATTTAATCACAGCTTCTAAAACAGGTAAAATTTTGTTTAATAACGTACAAAAATATTTTGTCTTTTCTTTTTTTTTCTCTAAATTTACTTCTAATGCAGAAAGAAACACTTTAAAAATAACTAGAATTCTGCTGAGCACGTATTCGCATGCGTAAGTAAAGACTATAATGTTTTCGCGCAAATTAGAATAATTAGAACAACTTTTTTAGAGATAAGTACTTTGAACTAATCGCTATCAACTAGAAGAAAAAAAAAGTGTTTTTGGTGACGTAGCTGCAGGTGGGTCGAGAATTGTCTGATGGAAACATATGTAACTAACATTTTTTCTTTTTAATTGCTGATCTGCTGAAGAATGGTGCCTTTCTCAGTATGCAACACAAACCAACCATTTCAATTTCGGTTCTATTTCTGTCCCTACACTCCTGCACCGTTTACCAAAGTATGATGGGACTGACGTTATAACTAGACTCTCCACATTACGACGCGGTGACTGGCTAATTATTTTGGACTTGATTTTTACTCGCTTGATACATTCCTATTATCAAGTTGATAGTTGGACGTACACTTTACACAATGAATAACAAAAACATTAGAGTAGCCTAGGAATGTGTTGAACCTTTGATTCACGAAAGTCATGCATTCGGCAAAGATGAAGGTGAAGTTTTTATTAGCAATGAGTTGTGAACTTTTAGGACAAAAAATTATAAATATGACTAGGCTCTGGGCTATTATACCATGAGGATGTGAAGACTGGTCTGCCTTATTCTCTTCTGTATGCTTACCTGTGGGTGAGCTGGCATCCCTTGCTGTTGAGGTCCCTATTGTCCTGAAATAGATATTTCTTTTCTGACAGTTTTTCTACGGTGTCTGCTTTCATTAAATTCAGAAATATTCAAAAAGAATTTTTTGCAAAATATTGGTCTAATTTCATGTTTTGAGTGTACTTCAATCACGTTGCAAAACTGCACGTTTTAATCTATTAAACAACTTGTTCTCCTAATTTTTTCTAAGATAATAAGCTTATGAAAAAAGATTTGTAAATAGGAAACAATTTCATCTTTCAAAATTTGGAAATTGCGTTGCTTTCTAGACACCTTCAGAAGTGCCTGCATTTTTTCAGATTTCTAAAGACGTCCAGGTCGCTTTGAAAAGCCTCGAAAGTTGTGGCTTAAACAGGGACTAAAGTGAGGATCGCCTACTTTTGTCGCCGACTTCAGAACACATAGTATCCAAGTATTTCACTTACGCGAAGACATTATATCTTCATAGTGACAATGTGGCCTTAAAGGTGATTCACTACCATCTTTGTCGCTCTTACAGTGTGACCGATGTAAAAATTTTTTTGTCTGCAGTTGTAATACCAAAAATGTTATATTGATCGTACATTTAATGGCATATAAAACGAATGTTTAGTACAGCTAATTAACTAATTCCATTAATTTTTCCTAAATCAGTAAAATTTTCTCCTATCTACGTTAGTGTGATCTACTTTAACGAAAAAATTATTTAAGCTGAATTACTTTGAGCGTATAGCTTTTTCTTAAAATACTTACAAGACCACCTGCATTGGATCAACTGTATTTTGAGCTAAATATTTTATTATTGTCTTCTGGTGATGTGTTCCTCTAATATTCCTATGTCTTGTTTTTTTTGCCCTTAATGAATCCGAATTGCGATGCTTAACCAACAAATTTTATATTAATTCGACCGGTATAGCCCTCTTACTACCCGACAGAATTTTCTGGTACATAAAAGTGCGTGACGGGGAGGTTAATATACCATGGGATATGACAAACCAGGGACTCCTGACTACCGCGACTATAAACTCAACGGTTACGACCACTGCAAGTATTCGCTCAGCGGAAACAATGAGTAATGCTAAACATCAGGCTGCGTTGCCATCAACTTTTGAAATTCAACGCGCTTACTAGGAAGTGTGTTACCACCTACTCCTACCAGCAATAATTTACGTAAACAAGTAAACTTTGACAACCTCACACCGATTGCGAAATAGTTCGCCAATGGAACATTCCTTTTGGCGTTTCCTCTTCCACAATCTCAAAAGAATTTTTAATAACAATGCCTGAAAATAGATTTTTCTCACCGGTGACTCAGTCGTAGTAATAAGCGCGATACCATTGCTGTTGACTGGTTTAGCCCAAATTTGTACCGTAATTTAATCGCGGAAGGTAAAATCAGGATTAGGTGTACTAAATTCTAAGTCGATTTCAGAGATCGCTCTACAGATGCCAACATAGATCACAGGATTAGGAAAAATACTAAAACTCTAACTCAAGGCCATAAAGATAAAATCCAAGGTTATCTCACACGCCTGATTAGCCTGTATAATAGATAAGACTACCCCGATACTTGACAAACGCAGCTAGATAACGCCCATTGCGGATTAAACCACGATTACACAATGCATATTCAGCGTCAAGACGTTAAAACTTTCGAGGAATGACTCTATTTAGGTAAGAATTGAAAGGCGAAGTAAGCAATATTCGAAGATTGTAGACCACCCTCTCAAACGGAATCTTTTCTTTTTGGCGGAATTCGTATATAAGACCAGAAAAAGTAAAAGCAATGACTCAAACTGAGCGGCTACACATAATGCACAAAGAAAAACTGCCCCGTGCGGCACAACAGAGCTATCTCTTTTGGATTCCTTAGCGGCGATAAATCCCTCAATCGATAATTCGGCCTCTGAACACAATAATAGAAAGATTTGAGCTAAAACTAAAAATGAAGTCTCGATTAAAACGGAACTAGCAGATGCGCTAGCGACATCGTCTAAAGATCATTCTTCTACACTGTTAAAACGAATCTGCCGCAATTGTGTAGCTCACGGGATAGCAGGTCCTCACAAGCTTTATCACTTCAACTGTAATAAGGATAAAGCAATACTATAATGATTTACTTGCAGCTGCCTAAGCGTTCGAAAACGCGACTGCTCTACCCCTGATTGACTTCTCACACCTTCCTTATCCAAGTCGGTTTCTGAGGAGGAGAAACTCCTGTTAAACAGATAGAAATCAAATTAACTCAAGTATATTCCGACTGGGATTCAGAAGGCAAATGTGAAGCACTCGACTATAAGGAAATAAACAAGCGATTTTTCGTTTAATTGAAAATCGGTGACACAGAAATAGAGGCTCTAGTTGATTCAGGTTCCGGCGAATAAATCTTAGGTAACCAGGGGATCGAAGCGGTTAATAAATCAAGCGTGAAACTTACACTCTCCAAGATAGAGGCAAACAGGTTTCCTAATGAAACAACGAAGACTTTTTCTTTCAACTATTTTGGCTGCTACCTCCCAGCGAATAATAGGTCGCCTACAGGTGCCCTTGCGTACAGAGGGTCTTACCATAAATTTAAAGATACTTCTACTTTTTCGTAACAAAATCCGTTCTTTAGGATACCTGGTAAATAACAAAGGAGGCAAAATTGATTCTGAGAAATTGTTTCCTGTTATTAAATACCCGGATACAAAACATATAGGACAACTCCGGAGGTTTTTAAGTTCTGCATCTTGGTATCGTAGATTAATACCAAATTTAGCTATGATTTCTGAACCTCTTACCTGCTTGCTCCGCAAAAATTGCCCTTGGACTTGTCATAATGAGCAAAAAGCAACCTTCTAAGCTGTTGAAAAGGCGCTTGTTTTAGAACCAGTGGTCTCATGTCCAAATTTCGATTACCCATTTATTTTACAGATGGATGCCAGTTCAATCGGACTGAGGCCATCATTACACAGTCCTACAATGTCGCGAAGCGAATCATTGCTTACGCGAACCAAACGCTCTCGGATGCTGAGCCGGAATCAAATTTTAAACAATCGGCGGTTATCTTCTTCATGGTAGGCACTTGATATTTTTAGCGAATATCAGACATAGAGCTTTCACTACACGCTTTTTCAACATAAAAAATAGAAAAAGGACTATTTTATTATAACCGAACCCGTGAATAAATCCTATTTTTTTCAATTTTAATGCTTGGGAACTGGTGCTGCCAAAAGAGCAACGTAAAATCACTCTGATTGAGGCGCAGAATAATCCTTAGTCAGGAAATGTAGGGAAAAAAAGGCTTACCATAGAATAGCCACTTCGTATTGTTGGCCCTGATTTTATTATCACGTGGTAGAGTTTATTGGGCTTCTGCGATACCTGCCAGATATGGAGCGTAGAATAAGCCAAAACACCTGGCAAAATGGGACACAGCGTGATCAAGCTAATAAATAACCATGCCTTATGATTGGACCTGATGTTATGGGGCCATGTACCCCCCTCCTCAACTTGACGTAAATACATATTGGTTTTTAAGGATTTCGTCGCTAAATGTATAGAAATTATTTTACTAAGAAAAGCAACCGGTCCCGCGATCTCTGAGGCTTTTCATGAGGCTATTATAAGCCGCTGTGGAACACCGTGGTTGCTGTTCACCAATAACAAACAGAATTTTGCAGGTGGATAGCAGACGAATTGTGTGCAAAGTACAGTGTCCGTAGCAGCAAAACTCTAAAGTATCACCCGCAATCTAAGATGGTTAAATGTGCCAATAGAGTTATCTAAACGATATTACGTTGATATATTAAGGATACGCCAACGCAAATAAGATGTTTATTTAAACGATTTTTGTTCCGCGTATAGTTCGCGTATCACTCGTCTTCAAATCTTCGCCAGCCTTTCTTGATTTCGGTTGAGACGCATTACCATCCGCATCACTCTATGATTTGTTACAGCTGGAAGAGCCGCTGGTCTTACTAACCGGGAATGTCAGCGTCTAGACAAAGAGGATCAAAAATCTAGATGTGTTGTACGACATGATGAAGTTTAATCAAGATGCGGCACACCATGAATAGGCGCGTCGTTATAACCTACGAACTAGACCGTGTATCTATGAGCTTGATGATGAGGTTTTGCAACGTGGTTGAACCTCATCTTCAAAAGATAAAGGAGTAACATCCTCACTAGCTCCTGCATACTAAGCCGTGGTATTCACTAACTTTAAGATTTTTTTGCGGACGGTCTACGATTAAAAGTTAGTTCAGGTGATGTGGTTTCTAATACGTATCTTACCAAAGATGTTAAACCTTGCCAATCCAAACTACATTAGTTTGTCTTTCTCAAGGACTATTTGTGTTTTCTTGGGACATGAAAGGTGTTACTCATTGTCAGATAATTATCGCCTATTCTAATTACATGGGAATGGGATTTCTTTTGTTTAGGTAAATCTATGCGAGTACTATTATGTCCCGGTGAACGGACCTATTTACGAAGTACAGCAGATTCCCCTTGAAAGTAGGGAGTTCAAGGTAGGAGGCGCCGTTATGAATCGCCTTTATGGAGACTTATGAAGTCCCAAGCGTTAGGGACAATCCTATCTTCACCTCCTGGAGGTTATTTCACTGGGAGTACGGACTCGAAGATACTACCTAGAGTTTTACGCAGGACCGTATAAAAAAATGAACCTCTGAAGGTTCTACTTTGAAGTAAAAATGCAACAGCGAACTTTCCGGACAAAACCCCTAGCGAGGAGGGGTACCGAGGAAATTGTTAGTCTCTTATCAAAAAAATAATTATTTTCTTGGGCACTTTAAAATAAGAATTAAAGTTTTTCATTTATTAAAATTATTAATAACCTTTAATTATTGGTCGTTGATTTATAATTGATTAGTGCGATAAGTGATAAAAATATTTGAAGATTAGTAATAATTTTGTTTTTCTTACTTACGAAATTTTTGTTCCTTTTTTTGTCTCAATTTGGCTCCTTGTTGAGAATTTTTGTCATATGGTGGCCATGATTCAGGATTAACCAATTTCGTTGATGGAAGACACTGGTGTCGTGACGGATTTTGCTTGGAGATTTTCCGGTCTTATCCGGCGGTGTTAAAATGTGATGAAAATTTTAACAGCACTATATTCCCTTCATCAGTCAAGGCTGATTCCCTGAAGTAAGTAGAAAATTTTTTTATAGTACCGCACGCCTAGACAGGTGCTTGCAGGCAGTTTAAATTATTTATTGAAACTCTTTTTGTCAGCAAAAAGCTTAGAAGGTTACGATTTTTTTAGTGCTTGCTTTTGTCGATTAAAAGGAGATGAAGTGTTAAGTATTGTTAGTCAGGCATCCATGAGTCAGAGTCCTTAATTCTTGAATTTTTTTTTTTGCTTCACATTTAACACTTCTCCTTTTTTTGCTTTGTTAACAATTTAGGTTTTGTTTTTTTTAAGCCATGTAAAGCATCACCAATCTTATTTTGGCTGTTATTGAAATCACCTTAATTTTATTTTATTTAATAAACAAGATTTACTAGTTGCATTTAAAATCCTGCCTTTATTTTATTTGTATTCGGCTAAAGAATTCACTATGCCTATTCCGTGATATTTACTACAAATATCACGGAAAATACGCTAGGCGTTCTATTCACGTAACGCCTTAATAATGGAGTCACCAGGAAAGGTTTGTGGTTGTTATTACGCTTAAAATATTTTGCCCATATTTCTTTGCCGTTTCAACTCTCCGATAGTACCATAATTACAAACAAAACGAAACTTCACTTTCTTTAAGAAGAAATCGCTAGGGCATCAACTAAGGCCTTGGGAACAACGATATAATGACTGTTCATGATTATTTTCTGATAATGCAAGTTACCTGCAACGTTTTAAGGTTAAGGGAGCAATTTTTCACTCCCAAAAAGCTCACATCCATATTTCAGGGCAAAAGCCCCTCAAGATCATCAACACGAGAGATATATATTATTGAATTAATTGAATGTAGCATTTTTTACATACAAAAAAATTTGAATTCAAATTCAAAAAAAAAAGTAAAGAAAAACTATGTTAACAGCGCCATTGATTCAAATAGACTTCTGGCGCTATATTCAAAATAGAAAAGTTATTAAAGCACATGTAGGCGTAATGATTATTACTAAGTTATAATAAATTGTTTAGAACTATGACAAATGAATTTCACTTAAAAATATATTTTTATATAAAAAAACGGGAAGAATCAAAAATACATTAAATGTAAAATAATGACTGAAAAAATTCGAAAATAAAATTGAGCACAATATCCTATGATTTTTCTGAGGGTCTCCTGACTCGCAGTTTATGTTCTAGCATCCCTTTAAACCCATTCACACAGAACAACTCATTTACTTGTGGGTAAAATGATTTAATAACAGCACAGAAATCTCATTCGTAGAGAAACTGACAATTCTTCGCAAAATGCGAACTATTTGCATCTCATATTTTTTAAAGGACACTTCAGACATAATTGTAATTTTTTAACACCCCCACCCCTTAACCCACCTATGCAGTAGAAAGAAATTCTATATAGCTGTAAAGATTTAGTGAAGATTTTCTAAACTTATCCTTTGGAAAAATTAGCATCTTCCGAAAAAATCTATATCATTGCCTCTCTGTTTTTTTGAAATAAAACTCAGGCTATAGGTTTTCATTCAAACATCTTCCCCTACCCACTTACGCATTAAAAATAAAGTTTATATAGCTGAAAAGATTCGTTGAATATTTTCCTTTTGAATCTTTTGGAAAAATTATCATTTTACAATAAATCAAATTATTGCTTCTCTCATTTTTCGAGATGATCTACAGGCTATAGATTGTCATTCTGACACCTCTCAGAATCCACTCACACAATATAACTTCCCCAAACCCAACCAAGCAGTAGAAATAAATTGCATATATCTAGAAAGGTTCAGTGACAATTTCCCCTTCTCATCCTTTGAAAAAGTGATTATTTTGCGAAAAAATCAAAAAATCATTTTTTGAGATGATCATATGACTATAGATTGTCGCTTTAACACCCCTCCCCCCACTTCTGGAAACCATCCACGCAACAGAGTGGAATCCTATAAAGCCTATAAAGGATAAAAAGAGAAAATATTTACCGAATCTTTCTAGCTATAAAGAATTAATTTTTATCGCGCGGCTCGATTTAAGGGGAAGAGAGGTCGTTTACATGACAATCTATAGCTAGAGGTCCATCTAAAAAAAATAAAGAGGCACATCGATTTTTTCGGAAAATTCTCATTTTTCCCAAGGATAAGTTTGGAAAACCTTTCCTGAATCTTTCCATCTATATAAACTAAAACAATTCATCCTTTCGACTTTTTCTGCTAAAAATAAAATTATCAAGGCTAAAGCATTTCAAAAATCTAAAGAAAACAAAGAAACTAACAATTTTAAGGCAAACAACGCACAATGTAGAAAAAGAAAGCCGAATCTCATGAAATATAGCTATTTAACTTGTCCTTTTTCGAGAATCATATTCATATTTCTCAAGTAAGTCTTAAGCTGTCTAGTAAGTCATTTTCTTTCATTCGGTAAGAAACGATAAGATAAAATATTCGGTTAACAACAAAAGTTCTGCATTGATAATTTATGTATGGTTTTAAGTTTTCACATTAAAAATAAAGTTTATTGAATTTAATAATTGGTTTAATTGGTTTAATTTGAAATATTTGTATAATTGCTACAGGGCAACACACCTGCGAAATAGAACATGATACGTTAGGAAACCGGGTTAAAAAAATCTGTGCCTCTGAGGTTAGGGATAAGATCAAAAACTTTAAGAATAGTAAGAGTGATCCTGTAGAGGGCATTAACGCTGAAATGCTTAAATAGGGTGGCGAAAATTTTTTCCACGTGCTGTGACATTTGATAAATTCATGTATCTAAATGGGAGAAGTTCCTAATGATTGGAAAAAGACGATTATCGTCCCAATATACAAAAGAAAGGAAGATAAAAGCAACTGCAATGTTTACATAGGCATCAGCTTACTAAACACTCTAAACAAAATATATTAAAAATACTTATTCTCAGGGCAATGTAAATAATAGAAGAAAATATGTATAAGGTGCGATGTAAATTTATGCCAGAAAGATCCTACACGGATCAGATATTTAGCTTGAGACAAATTACAGAAAAAAGTTTGAGAGTAAACAGAAAATGTTTCTGTGCATATACTGACCTAGAAGTAGCGTTTGACGAGGTACATAGAAAGTAAGCTTTCGGATGTCCTGAAAGAGTACGGAGACAATGGATGCCTCCTACAAGTATTAGAAACAATATATGCAGATGTTAGGCAAGGATGCGTTATATCCTTTTGGATATTTATTATATTCACGTAAAATTATCTAAGAATTATCCTGTCAAACAAAGAAGATGTGGATTGAATACTAGAGCCGAGAACGTTGGTCTTAAAACTAACGTGAATGAAACATATATTATGCTGGACAAAGAAAAGTGTGAAAAAGTAGTATGAAGTACACTTCAACCTCTATAGAAATCTTCTTTATTTAATTCATTCCTAGAACTGCTGGCCCACAAAGTTTCTCTTCTCGCAGGGCGAGAGACGGTTGCCACTCACGGTTGAAAAACATCAGCATTGTAGTAAAAACAAAATTGCGCAAAGCGTACTTGTTGTTTAAATAAGCAACACGAGAATTCTGGATTAATCGAAACATTTATATTTCACTACCTATTACCACCTCGTAAACTAACTTCCTTGTTCCCCGACAGTATAACGAGGCAAGAACTAAGTTTCACTTGCCCTGAAAAGGAATCGTCTTAATAGTATAATAAAATAATGATAATAATTTATGTTTCCTTAAAAGTTTACCCGCAACTTTCGAAGACTTTCATATTTCTTTTAAAAATCTTTAAATGCCATTCAATAATTTAGAAATTTACGGTCGTTTTTGTCGCGCCTATTCCTAGTATAGCAAACTTCACGCTCGTGCAGAACTGCTTACTTTACGCTCCTGTATACAGTATACTATTTTTAAGCGCTCTTAATCAAATGATGCACAAATATTTGCAGAATTTTATTTTGAAGCAATATCCAATTTTGAAGACTTTGTTTTATGATTTTGACTAAGAAACTTTGAAAATTTAAATTAGATATATAATCAAATAGAATTGCCCACTGGCTGTTTTGAAAGAGGGGCGAGTTAAGGAGTACCCAGAGAGTGGAAGGAAAATAAAATGTACCCGCAAAATGTTGGCCATGACCCTGCCCTGACGAACGCTCTGAGGGAGATAGTTTCTATTGTCCGAAACAAGAAGTGCCAAATTTTTTTGGAACTGCGATATTTAGACAGCAATTTTCGTTGCACACCCGAGGCCAAACATCGTTCTCTAAGACTTCGAGAAGCGAACTATATTCGTAATAGAATTTTTGGCTCTGGTCGATCACAACATTACTTTCAAGGAGAATGAAAAGGAGAAGGGGTATGAAGACCTTAAAAGGAAGCTGCAACAACTTTTCCTAAAATATTTGGTTAAGGTAATTGTCCTGATAATCGGTGCTCTCGGAGATGCGAAACTTTTACTGTTTTGTAACTTCAAAGCCATACCTGCGTGCCAAAAATATGCCGAGGCACTTGCGCATAGGATGCAGAAAGCTGTCATTCTTGGGTCGCTTCGTATTCTGAAGGCACACAAGTGCTTTACCGGCCTTTCGTTGTGATTTCATCGTGATCTGTGGCCACCTATTTTACGGCTGTGAGACGTGGCCATAGATGTGATTTGCCGCGGTTCTGCTGGAAGCAGTCATGTTTATAGATGGCAGTTGCTCCCAATGGGATCATGCGGCGTTTGTAAAACCTTTTTATTGTTTTTAGATACATAAATATACATATATATATATAT
>JAUELO010465767.1:0-12178 GCA_032357855.1 Amphibolips quercusostensackenii
TTAGTGAAGTTTGTATAAAAACGTTACAGTCCTCGAAAAGAGGAGGATTATTCCGAGGTGTCATCCAGTCTACGGGTATTTCAGTTTCCGAAAACGCCTTTCTCTCAAGTTTTCTGACAAAATAAAAGCCAGTCGGCATTTCGAGAGCAACGCTGAGTGGACTAAAATGGTGTGGATACCCATCTTCTCCTGATTTTTAAGCAAAAGATAACAAAATTATGTTAAAACGTTAATGAAGTTAATGCAGAATGTAAAAATTTCTAAAAACTTAAAAGATGAGAATCAGTGACTTAAAAATCTATATATTTTTTGCGATTCTGCCTGATAAATAATGTTTTAATAGTAGCTTTAGGGATTTTAGAAATGTTAATTATTTGTATATACATGTAGTACTTACCAGGATTTGTTTTAATAGCTTTGCTTCTCGTGGATGAGCTTGGTGCTTGAGTATCTGCAACAGTTTTCACAAACATTTCAAATTTATAATAAATAAAGAAACTGTTTTGAAATCAAATAGTTGGAAATTTAAAGTGTTTGAAATTGACAAATTTCAAAACTAATCTTACGATACTGCTAGATCTCGCACTTCTCCCCAAAAATACTAAGGAAGTATAATTGACGCAGCAGACGGGATTGAACTAAAGAATTGCATTACAGCTGTTGGAAAAATAATAAAGAAATATTTCACATGAGCAGGTATCTGTAAGAAAGGTTTATTGCACGTACGTAGTTTCCGTAGACAAATTGTCAATCATCCTGAACACATGGACGAATTACCGGAGCTAGCTTGAGCCTTCTTTGAAGATACATTGAACCGAATATTTGTCGCCTCAGAAAACTCTATCGGTATTGTTTGTATACAAAAAGATCACATTGCAAAAAACTGTAACTTGATTTCTTCAAGGCTGGAAAATATAGAGGTAACTATTCCTAATCCAGACTTCGACTAAATCAAATTCTCCTTCTCTAGGAAAAAAGTTCCTACCCACTAAAGAAAGTCTGCACAATCATTTCTCTAAGTGCGAGGTAAACTTAAATCAAATCAAATGATTAATAAAAAGCTGTTAAAAAGCCCAAAATATCTCTTCTTAGTTAAGGACTACACTGATAACACCCAAGGTTTTATTACCACATTTGAAAACGTCTGTCCTTTTTCAAACAAACGAATAATTAGAATTAGATTCACAAAAGTAATAAATAAGCTCAAGAATAGTCACACCGTAACTCACAATCGGAACGCATTTTAAATAAATATTTAAAAAAGAGACCTTGAGTATATTAGTTTAGACGAAGACGTAGATGATAACTAATCTATAAATATTGCACAATGGAATTTGAATGGGTTTCGCACACACTACAAGGAATTTCAAATAATCATCAAAAAAAACGTTCCCATAATTATCGCATCACAATAAATCTAATTTAGAAATAATAACTATGAGAATATTACAGGCTATACAAGAATACTTAAAAGAAGAATCGGCGGTGGACTTGCAAGTAGAGAAATCGCAACGTACATCCAAAATGATATAACACCAACAGAAGTTTAGGTACAAGCTAACATAGAAGCATTTATTAAAATTATATGAGTCAAAGATATATTCAAGTTAGAGCTAATTGACTGGAAAATTTATGTTCGAAAACGAAGTATCTTTAGGCTCAGTAATGAGTATCATCCATTTTTAGTCTCAATTATCAACGTCATACAAGAAATAGAAAAACCAGTAAATTCATCTATCTTTGGTGACGACTCAACCATCTATTGCAGAAGGAAGAATTCACAGCCAATCATATCAACTCTCTCGAGAAGATCCTAAGTAAATTATGGAATTGGCCTCTTAAAAATGGGTATACATTTTCACAATCTAAAACAAAATTTATAATATTCGAATGTAAAAAACATCAGAAACAATACCAAAACTACTACTCGATCATCAAGTCATAAAAAACTTAACAAAGTAAAGCTACAAAGCTTATTCTTTTATAAAAAATAACTAATATGTACTGCTACTTACCTAGAAAGCCATCATCAAAGCAAAACTTGAATATAGATCAATCATATACAACTCAGATAAACCAGGAACTTTCGCCCTACTCGTCCTGCCTTGACCCTATTTATAACTTGGTCTTAAAAACCAGCTAAAGGGTTTTTATACCTGCCCTATAAAAAAAATATAAAACAAAATAATTAAACCAATTTTAAGCCATCGAAAAATAAACTCTTCCTAAAACACGCTTTTACATTATCTGCATACCCAGATTACTCATCCCATGATCTTCTTTTCTCAACCAAGTATTTTTCAACCCTGATGAACGAAATAGATTCGCAAAATAATTTAGAAAATTGATAAAAGAATACCAGTCATTAGCCCTAAACCATTCATCACCCACCCAGACTAACAAGCAAATCCCGATCCACCATTGACTCCCAACAAATCAATGGAATTAGGAGCAGGTTATTATATTTATTCAGTCTTTTAGGAATTTTACTCTGGCCTCTGCAAACAATACATCTTCTTCTAAACCAAAATGTTTGCACTTATAAAAGCATATTGACCATGCAAAAAGTCAGTTTATAATAATTTTGTAATCTTCAGTGTCTTTCTATGTAGCTCTAGGGCTATTCAAAAAAAATTATAAATGAGATTCAAGTGATTAAATAACCCTACAATGATCGTACAACAATCTGACAAAAAAATTACATCGGTCGAGTGATTGCTGTGTTCCGGAACTAAGAGATTTTTTCTATTCCAGAGAAATTTCACATCTTGCCAGATCTTTCAAAGGCCATTTCTACGTATAAAGGCAAAGCAGATAGTGTGGGAGCGCGCGAATACTTTGATGACTTGAATCCTATGAGTTGACTTTATCGATGGCCACAAAGTTTTGCGCTCAAAGCGGCCCAAGCTTATCCCAAATATTGGGCTGTTTATTGGTTTCTTATGCAAGCTTCGAAGTTGAATACATAGGGAAAATTTGAGGCGTCCTTTAAGAAAACATTCATCAGTGCCATGAGTCTTACTGAAAAATGGCGCCAAAGGACAGAGTGAGCTGTGGTTAAAAAAACTTAGTTCGCCACTGTTGCTGATAGCTTATGAGGACTTAAATAAACTTCTGCATGATTTTTAACGTTCAGACAGAATAAACTATCAACAAATATAGAGCAATCATCAATTCGCAGAGACGTCAGTACCAACGCATCGATCAGTCCTCGACCCTTGAAAACCCAGATCCACGTCCACCAGTAAGAAACAAGACCGGAGAATTGATATGATAAAACTGCCAAGCCTACAGCCTTTTTCCAAGAATTGTTTTGAGCCGAAACGAAATTCAAAATGTGCGATTTGTAAAGGAAAAGATCAAACTTAATGACCTTGCCTGAGAATAAATAAAGCGAAAAAAGTCAACGTGATCGCAACGAATGGAGACCATGCTATCAGAAAGTATCTTTAGGACGTCAAAGTTAACGACTTCATCTTTAAAAAATCCGTGTATACGGGGAGTCTGGATTGCAGAACTTTAAATTCTGTGGTAAAAAGTGAACATTTCAAGATCGTTTCAAATGCAATAAAACTAAAAAATTTCAGTCCAGCATATTATACGGTGGACTTACCGGAAAAAATAATCGACAAATTATCAATTAATGACGTGATGGTTTCTAAAATTTTAGTTTAAGTGGTGCCGGATTATATGAAAGTGTTTAATTCAATTATCAAGCGCACGTTTACGGATCACCCCAAAGTTGACTTTTCCGAAACCTGAAATCAGTTTACTTTGAAAGAAAGTCCGGAAGCTTTCCTCATTGTCATCTGAGTGTCATCGTCGCCAAAATAATACTTTACCGCGAGTAAGGTAATAATGGTGACATCGAACAATATCATGTTTTTTAGTGCCATAGATTCAAATAAACAAATGCACGTTGAATGATCCTTAAGTCGGATTCACACGCAAGAAAAAACCACGCAGGACAAGACCCTTTATAAAGCAAAAATCATCGAATTACGGAATAAAGAACTTGAAGAACAAAGACAAGTGTCCCTAGAGCGCCTAAGCGTATGCAAAAATAAACCACAAGGAAGTATTAGAGGACTTAGTAGATATTTTAAACAATCATAGACGAGTAGTTGAAATAAAGATAAGTGAGGTAGGTTGCACTTATATTTTCAAAATGGAAATAATAGAAGAACCGGGTAGCAAACTAGTAGTTTGTTAACCACACCTTTGTAAATATGTGAATCGCAATAAAATGGCCAAAATGGTGAAGGAATAAAAAAAATAAGTTTTGCTTTGGCATACAATTAACTATATGAAAGTCCTGCAATGATGACAGAAAGAAAAGATGAGGACAAAAGATTAGCAGTAGATCTTCGCAAGTTGATTCAGCAAACTAAACGCGTCAATTTTCCCCTCTCTTATATGGATAATCATCTAGCGCAAATAGGTGAACCTAAGAATGCGTTTAAGACTCCAGACGAAACGCAAGGTTCACACGAATGTGTATTGGTCTATCGAACGCATCATTTTATTTTACTTAGGTTATGCAAAAGGTATTAGGTTCATCGCGCTGGGTTAGCTGCTTTAGAGAACACGGGGCTGACAATTATATTGTCAAAATCCTCAAAAAAAGACTTTCATGAGCTGTTTCAAATTATGGCAAAGAAGCCACTTTTTGAGTTGTTCATTCCAAATTTAGTAACTGAACTGCATACTAATGTTTAAATAAAAGGCCTGGCGGCAATGCTTATGCTGTTAGGAAGCGGTCAGTAGGCGCACCAGCGAAATTAAAAGCCAATATCACTATAGTAAGCCTAAACGGGATTCTGTACAGACGTGTCGGCTTAAAACTTTTATACGTAGTCCTGCGAGTATGGTTTAAAGCATTGCGATCAGGTTCCGTGGATGCCAAAATCACACGAAATTAGAATGAACTCGGATGAAAATTATGGAATACTATTTTTTCCCGAAAATCAGACGCTGCTTAAGGCAGCACATACGTGCATGCCTACAGTGCATTATGACGTAGGCGGAAACAGGGATTTATCCAGGAAGACTCCTTCCAGTCCGCCTGGAAAAACGACCTTTTGCAAGGGTCCATATTGAACACGAAGGACCGTTTCCAATTACCCTCCGTAGAAATTTAGTACAACTTGCTATTAACAGACAATTTAACAAAGTATTTGATCATGTGATCAGTAAAAGACACCTCTGCGATTTATGTTGTACGAGAAGTAGAAGACATCACTCTTGATTTTAGTGCGCTGGAAAGAATCGTCACAAATAGAGGTTCATGCTTCACATCGCAAGAGTTTCGTAAATTTCGCGAGAAACGTGGCATTCATTACACTTTAAATTTCGCTTGACACCCGTGAACTTATAGACAGGTCAAGAGGAATAATCGCACACTTTTACCAGCGATTAAAGACAGCCCAAACGTAGCCAGAGGTAAAGACTGGGACAAAAGGTTGAAGAAGGTGCATCGAGATCTTAATGAATCGCCCTATCAAACGACCGGAAGAAGCCCATTTGAGCTTCCCTATAAATGTCTTAATCGCCACCATGGAGAAAAGTTAAGACACCTGAAAATAGGAGATGAAAATCGATACGTATTACCTGCTAACCTGCAAGAGGAAGCGCGGGTTAAGATACAGGAAGAACAATCCTGTATATGAAAACGGTTCCAACCGACGCTGGAAAATCGACGAAATTCCAGAAAAAGTACAGAGAGCCACTAGTAATAGGAAGAGATTTACCAGGTAACACGTATAAGGTGGCAAACCACATAATAAAAAAAGACCATCGGTTTGCTACTGCCGCACATACGAGTCAGCTAAAAATTTGTTGATACTGTGAACTACCAAAAGAAGAGGAGCTTGACCTTGGCGAAGGTTCTTCTGATGATAAATGCGAGCAAGAAAAAAATGAAATTTAACTAGATGAGCCAAGTCCAGCATCGGAAGAACAAAACGACCCGGAGGATTTAACAGGGACAAAAATTGTTACGAAATGGTTACGAAATTTGGCACTTTAAGAGAAAGGTTTTTTTTGTTTTATATCACTATCTTTCTTTAAGATTCAAATTCATGCGAAAGGAGGGGCAACTTTAGGCAAAGATTTCCTATCTAGTCCCAGATTTGTTTGTGTTTTCTATTTGGTTACTTTCCTCTTAGTAAATTGTTTTCAAACGGTAATATTTTTTATAATTATTTATTATAATATTATATCACGCTTACATTTAAAATGTAGAAATCCAGCAAATGTGAAAAGATTGGCAGCATTTATCTTAATTTTTGCTGTATAGTCGCAATAACAGAGAACTGCAAACTACTTCTTCGACAATTTTGTTTGACAAGTGACTCAATAAATGACTGCTCTAAATACTAACTATTATCACTTCAATTCAATAACAAACTTTTTTATTTACTAAGCTATATTTATACCTGTAGAAGATACAGATTAATTAAAGATCACAATTCTTTTGAAAATAAAAGTAAAAATTATTTTCCTTTTTTTTATTCATCTTATGTTTATAAATGTATATGCGACCGAAAAATAATGCATTAATTATTATAATTATCAGAGATGTAATTATGCATTACGGTTCACGAAAGAAAACTTGAAATTTTATTATTTTCTAAATGTCACCAGAAATTCACTGAAATCTTTGGAAATCCTACAAAATTCTTTGAAATCCCTTGAGATTTGTTTCATCTTTAAAAATCCTTGAGAATCCTTCAGGATCCCTGGAAATTTCTGAAAACCATAGAAAATCTTTTAATATCTCTTTCAATATCTAAAAATCTTTTGAAATCTGTGAAAATGAAAATTCTCGGGAACTGAAATTAAATTGAACTTATTCGTTAAAGTTCTCTGAAAAGATCGTTTAAATTCCTATAAATTTTTTAAATCCTTGAATTTTGTGAAATTCATTGACACACCTTGTAATCCCTTGAAATCTTCAATATCACTAGAAATCTCTTTAAACTTAATTTAGCTTATTTTTCAAAGTTTACTAGAACTTTCTTTAGAATTTTTGAAATTTAATAAAATCCTTTGGAATTTCTTAAAATCTCCGAAAATCTTTGAAACACATCGAAATCCTCAAAATTCTCTTAAAAGCCTTAAATTCGTGTTAGTTTTTTGGTTTAAATCCTCTAAAATTCCTTAAAATCTCCTAATATGTTTGGAAATCTTTAAAATGCCGTGAAACCGTTCTGAAATTTAACGAAATCGCTTAAATTCTTTTTTCTATACATGCCTATTATATGCCTATAATAAATTTTCTCTATTTTTCACCGAGATTTCAAAACGATTTGTGAAAACCGGCTTTTAAATAATTTTTCTAGGTATTTTTTATTTGACAACAAAGTTGAAA
The DNA here is from genome assembly GCA_032357855.1 of Amphibolips quercusostensackenii. Lineage (NCBI taxonomy): Eukaryota > Metazoa > Arthropoda > Insecta > Hymenoptera > Cynipidae > Amphibolips > Amphibolips quercusostensackenii. The sequence continues at coordinate 7,373 of JAUELO010465767.1, forward strand.
TTTGCTTTGTTTATATTTTATTTTTCCCACGCCCATGTCTTTTTTCTTACGCTATTTTACCATTTTTGACGAATTTTTGATATGAGCAACGTCAATTTCTATTTTCTCGTGCTGATTTATATTTTTGTACACTCCTTTCTACTTTCCCACGCTACTTCATATCACCCCATGCCCCTTTTCTCACGCTATTTCATATTTTTTTACGCACATTTCTGTTTTCCTAAGTTATTTCGTATTTCCCCACACTTTTTTACATTTTATTAGGTCTTTTCTTATTTTCCCATACTATTTCATATTTTTCTACGCCCCTTACTTTTTGTCACGCTGTTTTATAATTTCCCACGCCCAACGCCCTAAGGTAAATATTAAAAAATCATTGAAATGTATGTGAATAGCGTTAAAATGTGAATTATTCTATTTGTGGTTAAAAATTTTTCTTTTTAAGTTGAAAATTCAACTACTTGGTTGACAATTCATGTATTTTGTCAAAAATTCATCTTTTTGATAGAAAATTATACCTCCTAGTTGGAAATGTAACTATTTTGTGAAGAATTATTTTGTTTTCCATCAGGATTAAAGTATTTGGTTGAAAATTATTTTTTATAAAAGTAAATCCAATGATTTTCAATTAGGAATTTATTTGTGTGATTGAAGATTCATAATTTGAGTAGAAAATTCATATATGGTTAAAAGCTGGACTATTTTGTTGAAAGTTTCTTCTTAGGTTTAAGCTTTTTTTTTTAACTGAAAATTTAACTATCCAATTGTAACTATATTATCGGGTTGAAAATTAAAAGGTTAGATTTAAAAAATTAGTCGTTTTTTTTATTGAAATTCAACAATTTGATAGAAAATTCAACCGTTTTGTACAAAATTCTTTTTTTTATTTGACTAAAAATTAATTTTTCGATAAAAATTTAACTTCTTTATTTTTCAAGTGAAAATTGATCTTCTTATATTGAAACTTTAACTATTTAGTTAAAAACATATGTGATTTGTTGAAAATTCGTCCTCTTGGTAGAAACTTAGTCTTCTTACTAAAAAGTTGAACCATTTTGTTAAAAATGTACGTATTTTGTTAAAAATTCGTATTTTTCAGTATAAAATTATCTGTTTGTTAAAGATTTATTGTTCTGGTCGATAATTCAGTTATTCAGTTGAAAATTCAATTGTTTTAGAAAAGCTTATTTTTTTGGTTTAATAATCTAGCATGTTGGATAACATTCTTTTTCTTTATTGACTGAGAAACGTTTTATGGTTGAGAGTCAAACAATTTTCTAAGAAATTAATTTTGATTCAGTTAATTTAAACTGCTTTCGATTAAAAATAAAAATCTCTTTTTCTTAAAATATCAACTATTACATTGTTTATTGAAAATTTATCTGTTTATTTCAAAAGTTTAACTATTTGGTGCAAAATTAATGGTTTTACTCAATAATTATTTTTTTTTGGTGGGAAATTAATCTTTTTGGTTGAAAATTCAACAATTTCATAATTTTTTACGCTTTTTATATATAATTCCACGCTTATTTTCATTTCCCCACGCTTATTTATATTTACCCGCGTTTCTTTCTTTTTGCATGCTTTTTTTAAATTTTCCCACGCTCTCTCATATTTTCCACGCTCCTTTCTTTTTTTACACTCTCTTTCATATTACCCCACGCTCGTTTCCTATTTTCCGAGCTATTTCGTATTTTCCACGCCTTTTTCTTTTTTCCCAAGCTATTTCATATTTTTCCACACTTGTTTCATATTTTCTTACGTCCTTTTCTATTTTCTAACACTTTTTCATTTTTTCCACCCCCTTTAATTTTCTCACGCTATTTCATAATTTCCCACACATTTTTTATGTAACTGACGCCCCTTTCTATAATTCCATGCTAATCCATATTTTCCGACGTTCCTTCCTGTTTGTTTACATTTTTTTATATTTTTCAACGCAATTTCATATTTTCATACGACCCTTACTATTCCCCTATGCTTTTTACAAATTTTTCATAATATTCAATATTTCTCTACAATCTTTTCTAATTCCCATGCTATTTTATATTTTCCTATGCTTTCTTTATATTCTTCCACACCCCTGTCTATTTGCATATGCTATTCAATATTACCCCATGCCCCTTTTTTTCACACTATTTCATCTTTTTTCACGCCCCTCTTTTTTCCCCAAGTTATTTCGTATTTTTTCACATTTTTTTCACATTTTCTCCGCCGTTTCCTATTTTTTCACACTATTTCATATTTTCTTCTGTCCCTTCTTTTTTTATCAGGCTTTTTCATATTTTCCCACGCCCGCTCTTAGGTAAAATATTAAAAAATCATGGAAAAATATAAAATTTTGTTATTAATAATTGTATTTGGTTAAAAACTTATAATTTTGGTATAAAAATAGTCTTCTTAGTTAAAAATTTAACTATATGGATGAAAATGTATGTATTTTGTCAAAAATTCTTTTTTTTTGGTTTAATTTAACCGTTTTTAATTTAAAATAAAAATCTTTTGTCGGTTAAAATATCAATTATTACATTGTTCAGAATTTATCTTTTTTGGTTAAAAATTCAAGTACTTGATGCATTTATAAAAAAGACATAAAATAATGGGGGGGGGGGTTAACCTACTGATCCAAACAAAGGGTGGTACGTGGCATAAAATTCTAGAAAAAGACTTTACGTAATTTATGCATGGCCCAATGCGTCATTCATTATTACTTAATAGATTTAAAGCGACGACCTGCATCGGCAAATAATCTCTAAAAAATGTATAAATTAAATAAAAGCTTATTTGCCTAGTAACTGAAAAATATATTATGCATTAGCCATTCTAAAGTTAATTTATTATGTTCGATTTATCGTGTTACACAGAAATATGAACTAAAAAATACCAAAATTGCAGTATAAGAAACTGCAGGAATAAAAAGTGACCAATTTGATATTTAAACCATTTATATTTAAATACAAATCATATCCTTAAATTTCAGAACTTATAGATTTTTAAAAAATTTTGATACTTTGAAGTTTGAACGTTTAAAATAAAATCGGCAGAGATAAAGTTGGATCAATAAACCTGTTTTTATAAAAAATTGTGTTAATAGTATAATGAACATAAGATATTTCTGCTCAAGATTTTTCTCTTCTATCTTGTAGAATCTTGTGTAGCAATGATCTTCTTAAACTAACGACATACTTTTTTGCATTAAGATACTCTTCATAGCAAACATTTATTTTTATACAAAAGCAATTTTATTAGCATCAAATAAATTTTGATTTGTCTTATTTTAATCATTTTTGTTGGGAAATCGAGATTCGACATATAGCTAAAAATGATAAAAATGTAATTAAAAATATAGGTACGATACTATTGTATTTACCAATGCAATACGAGAAAACTGCTAACGAGATGAAGAACAGTGCCCCAGGAAGGATTTGCATTTTTTCGAAATAAGAAGAACTGACTTGTGCTAAATTTTATCAACAGTTTCACTAATTAATTATTTACAACACGTTTTAGTGAATATAGCCGTTTATCACATTAGTATAGATATGAATCGGTGAAATATTTGTATTTCATTAATCTGATTTTCTCCGCATTGAAGGCGTTAAATGTGAAGACAGGTTTACTGTACACTCAAACAGAATGATATATATAATGTTAGAAGACATTATGGAGCGTGTGACGTCATTAGTTACACTGTTTTGGAAGAAAAAAGCGGATCCAGCAAAATACTTCAAAGCGAATCAAAATTTATCATTAAGAACAAGAAATAAGACTGTAAATCAAAAATCCAAAATCATTAAAAAATATAGCCGGATAAGTTTCTGGCCAGGTTCCTTCCGGGTACTTCTGGGACGTTAGTATAGTGCTAGCAGATTTAATATATGATCTAGTATCATTTCTTTATCAAACCAGATAATGATAATTTTTACCCTAAATTCATAAAACGCGAATATTGCCTAAACTAGAACCGGTCATGACTACTCTTAACATACGGACGCCCACATATTCGGAAATTAAAAAATTAAAACACATTTTAGAATCATTTTGAGAGAGTTCTGCAAATTCAATAACTTTTAGAAACTTAAAGCACCATATGTCTATGATCTTCGCGATTTTCAATTACGCTATTTTTGCGTGAGTAAAGAACCTGTGCTTTATTAGCATCATACTTTGGTCAAGCAAAACTACTGCTACAACCTACTACTATTTCAATGATGAAACGATTTCATGTTAACTTTCGTCTCACAAAAGTAATGAAGTTTAAAAGTCAATATTGGTGATCCTAGACATTAATTCCTAAGATACTTCCTGTAAAATTTTATTTCCAACACCTGGTGCGACACCTAATGCAGAAGAACCACCTAGACTGGATTTGGAGTCAATTTGGATGATCTTGGATATAAATGCTCAGAAGACTTCTTGTAGAACCATCTAGACTGAATTCTGAAGTCGAATTTGGTGATCATTGACATTAACTCTTAGAAGACTTCCTGATGAATTTATTTTTACCACATGGTGTAACATTTGATGCACGGGAACTACGTAGAATGAATTTAAAGTCAAGTTTGGTGATCCTCGACATCAATCCCTAGAGGACTTCCTGTAGAAATATATTGTTGAAGCTTGGTGCGATACTTTGTGCACTCAAGCCGTCCTGTCCTGGATAAATAAGTCACTCTTAGTGTAAAAATTATCCACAATCCTTTAAAGATTAAGTCTGACATGATGCAACCTCCGGAAGCTGCCAGGTACAACTTTCGTGATCAGCTTCCTATTTCTGTGTACAGGATATTTTTTTCTGAATCTTAA
>JAUELO010465883.1:0-12171 GCA_032357855.1 Amphibolips quercusostensackenii
ATTTTGTTAAAAATTCAACCATTTTTTTTTAAATCATTCTTTTTGGCTTAAAATTCAACTGTCTGGTTGAAAATCAACTGTTTTGTTAAAAATTCATCACTCTTGATTGAAAATTCTACCATTTTGTAAAAATTTAATATTTGTTGTTTAAAAATTCAGCAATTGTGTTAAAAATTTTCAACTTCCTTAACTGAAAAATCTTTTTTTAGCTGAAAAATTAAATTTTTTGTTAAATATTTGTTTATCTTGGATGAATTCAATTCTTTTTAGTTGAAAAATTTCTTGGTTTGTAAGTTCACCAATTTGGTTTCTTTTTTCTTCCTTGACTGAAAATTTGTTTTTTGGTTGAAGACTCAAATATTTTGTTAAAAATTTATATTTTTTGGATAAATCTAACTTTTCTTATTTGAACTTTTTTTCGTTGAAATACTAATTGTGATTTGGTTCAAAAGGTAAATATTTTGTTGAAATTAAAACTAAATTTTCTGTCGTAAATAAAAATTTTTGTTTGAACATTCAATTATTTTGTAAAAAAATTCTTCGCTTTGTTTTGTTAATTTACAAATTTGGTTTCTATTTTCTTTCTTGACTAAACATTTTTTTTTTTTGATTGAAAAATCAAATATTTTGTTAAAAATTAGTCTTTTTTTTTTTGATAAATTTAACTTTTTTTATTTGAATTTTTTTTTTGTTTAAATATCAACTGTCATTTAGTTGGAAATGTAATTATTTTGTTGGAAATTAAATTATTTTGTTGAAAAGTCGACTGTTAGAAACTTTTTTTCCTCTTTGACTGACAATTTTTTTTTGGTTAAAAAATTAAATTTTTTGTTGAGAATTTCTCGTTTTCGAATAAATTCAACTATTTTATATTAAATTTTTTTAAAAGTTGAAATATGAACTATCATTTAATTAAAAATGTAATTATTTTGTTAAAAATTCATGAATTGTGTTAAAAAGTCTTCCTTTTTTGTTGAAATTTCAACTATTAGAAAAATAATTAAATTTGTTGTTAAAAATTTATGTCTTCGTATTGAAAATTCAATCATTTTGTCAAAAAATTCGTCGTTTTGTTTCATAAATTTAAGAATTTGTTTGAAATATGTCTTTTTTGGTTGAATTCAACTGTTTCATTTTTTACATTTTTTTTAAATGTAAAAATTTGTTTTAAATGTATAAAAACTCTACAATTTGGTTGAAAATTTTTTCCATTCTGTACTGAAAAATCTTTTTTGGCTAAAAAATTAATTTTTTTGTTAAATTGTCTTTTTTTGATGAATTTTGTTTAATTTAGACAAATTTTTGGTTGAAACACCAACTATTACATTTTTAGTTAACACATTTATTATTTGGTTGAAAATTTACTTATTTTGTTAAAAATTCACCAATTTGTTTAAAAAGTCATCCTTAATGGTTCAAAATTTAACCATCAGGATGAAAATAAATAAAAAAAAAAGGATAAAATAAAACTATTTTTTTAAATTTGACTCATTAGCGGGAAACTAACTTTTTTGTTGAAACTCTATCATTTTCTAATTGAAAATGTAATTATTTGTTGAAAATTGAATTATTTTATTGAAAATTAGTTTATTTTGTTGAAAATTAAATTATTTTGTTGACAATAAAACTATTTTGTTTAAAACTCGACTGATTGTTGTGGAAAGTTAATTTTTTAGATTAAAAATTCAACTCTTGTACAAAATTCATCTTTATGGTTTAAATTTCAAAAAATTGGTTAAAAACTTTTTTCTTCATTGACTGAAATATTTTTTGGTTAAAAAATTAAATTTTTGGTTGGAAATTTGTCTTTTTTGGATGAATCTGTATTTTATTTGAAATCTTGTTCAAGTTCTGGTTGAGATTTCAACCATCAGGAACAAAATTAAATTTTTTGTTGAAAATTAATATCTTAGTGTTAAAAATTCAATTATTTTGCGAAAAAAATCGTCGTTTGGTTCGTGATATTTAACAATTTGGTTAAGCATTTTTTAATTCCTTGACTGGAAAATCTTTTTATGTTTAAAAATTAAATTTTTTTGAAAATTTGTCTTTTTTGGATTAATTTTGTTGAAAATTCAATAATCTTGTTGGAAAGTCTTTTTTTTTGGCCAATTATTAACTAAATAATTAAATCATCAAACAATGAGATGAAATATCAACAAAATACAGGAATTTTCTACTAAATAGTTGGATTTTGAAATTTTAAAATCAAATTTCGACAGAAAATGGAATAATTACATTTTTAGTTAAGAAAATTAATTTTTAACCTATCTCATAAATTTTTGATCACAGTGATGAACATTTAACTGGAACAGTTGAATTTTAAGCCAAAAACGTGAGTTAAAAAAAAAGAGTTACACTGAAGTTGGTGAATTTTAAAACCAACAAAAATTAATTATCACTGAAAAAATGATAAATTGTCAACCAAAAGTTTAATGATTGAATTCAAAGTTAAAAAAGTTAATGTTTGACCAAAAATATGAATTTTTAACCAAGAAGATTAATTTCTACCAAAAAAACGAATTTTCAATTCAAAAAGATCATTTTTCAACCAAAAATTGAATAATTGAATTTTGAGTCAAAAAATGAATGTTGAACAAAATAAATGTCTTTTTGATTAATATTATAGAATATTTAACTGGTATGATAGTTGCATTTCCAGTTTAAAAAAATAATAATTTTCAACCAAAAAAGGAACAAATTTTTAAGAAAATATTTAAATTTTTGGAAAAAGCTCCTTTTTACCTAAAGAAAAAACAATTTTTCAACCCAGTACCTCATTTTTCAACAAAAAAATGAATTTTTAATCAACGTTATGAATCTTCAAAAAAAAATTTTTTAAAAAAGGTTTCAACTTTTAACCAAGTAATTTTATTTATATTCTAAAAGATGAATTTATTTTTAACCGAAACGATAAATATTTAATTAGAATACTTAAATTTTTAACCGTTAAAAAGAATTTTTAGACAATAAGATTAACTTTCAAAGAAAAAGATAATTTTCTATATTCGAGTGAAATAAGTTGAATTTTCAGTTAAAGAAATAACATTCCACAAGAAAAAACTTAACTAAAAAAAAAGTTATATTTTCAAACAAAGTGAATTTTAACTAAAATTGTAAATATTTTTTAGATTAGTTGAATTTTAAACCAGAAAGATGAATTTTGAACTAAGATGATGAATATTTAAATGAAATAATTTAATTTTTGACGAAAAAGGTGGATTTAAAGAAAAAAATTGTTTAATTTTCTTCAAAAAATCAAATTTTTTACAAAAAAACGTATTTTCAGCAAAATTGTGATATTTTATACTGGAATAGTTCAATTTTTATGTAAAAAAATTGATTTCGAATTAAGTAGTAGTTACATTTTTAACCAGAGATGAATTTTGAATCAAAATGATGAATCTTTAATAGATCTTAAATTTTATCCTAAATTTTAACAATTAAAATAAAAAATAGTTAAATTTTCATTAAAAAAAAAAATTTTCATTCAAGAAATATGACTTTTCTACCATAAAAGATAAATTTTAAATTCAAAGTGTCAAATTAAAAAAAAATAGTTGAATTGTACACAAAATATATAAATTTTCAACCCAGTAGTTAAATCTTTAAACCAAATTGATAATTTTTTTAGATTAAAAAAAAAATTAAATTTGTGACAGAAAAAGGTGACTTTAACCAAATACTAAATTTTTCAACAAAATTGCAGTCTTTTCAATAAAATAATAAAACGTTGAATAGAGTACTCGAATTTTTAACGAAATAGTTAATTTTCAAGTAAAAAGAAAAATCGTTTAATTTTCAGATAAAAAAATTAATTTACAACAACAAAATTAATTCTCAACCAATTGAATTAAAAAAGACGAATTTTTAAGAAAATAATTAAATCCTCAACCAAAAAGATAAATTTTCTACCGAATAGTTAAAATTTTAACTTTTATAGTTCAATTGTTAAGCAAAAAGATAAATTTTTTAACAAAAAGATTGAGTTTCTACCAAAAGATACGAAGTTTAAATAAAATACGTACAACTTCAACCAAAAATATGGATTTTCAACCAAATGGTTCAATTGGCTGTCAATTTTTTTTTTTCATTTTCAAGCCAAAAAGACAAATTTTTTACAAAATAGATGAAATTTCCACTCAAAAAATATAATTTTTCAACAAAAAGGTGAAATGATGAGCAGATAAGATGATACTTTTTTTGTTGAAAATTTATGATTTCTGTTAACATTGATCTATTTGTTTAAAAATAAACTTTTTGTTGAAAATTTATATTTTCGTCTGAAAAATTTAACTATTTTGTGAAAAAAATCGTCTTTTTGCTTTGTAAGTTCAACTAATTGGTATATATATTTTTATTGACAATTTGTCTATTTTAGATGAGTTAAATTAATTTTCCTTAAAAAAATGTGTTGGTTAAAATATCAACTATCACATTTATAGTCAAAACATTTATTATTTTGATGAAAATTCAATTATTTTTTTAAAAAGCCATCCTTTTTGGCTTAAAATTCAACTATCAGGTTGAAAATGAAATTTTTTGTTGAAAATTTATAATTTTAAATTAAAAAATTCAACTGTTTTCTAGAAAAATTGCCTGTTCACCAAAAAAAAAATTTTATTTCAAATATCAATTATCATTTGGTTGAAAATGCAATTATTTTCTTGATATCAAAATTGAATCTTTTGTGAAAAATTCATATTATCGTGTTCAAAAATTAATTAAATTGTGAAAAAGTTTATCGTTTTGGTTTTTTAATTCAACATTTGGGTGAAAAATGTTTGTCTTAGTTCACTGAAAATTTTTTTTAGGTTAAAAAATCAAATATGTTGTTAAAAATTTGTCTTTTTTGGATAAATTCACCTTTTTTTTTTTTGAAATTTTTTCTAGCTGAAATATCAACTATCATCATTTGGCTGATAATGTAATTATTTTGTTCAAAATTAAACTGTTTTGTTGAAAATTTGACTAATCGGTAAAAACTAACTTTTTTGGTGAAAATTCATGATTTTTTATTAAAAATTCAATTTTTTTTTAGAAAATTTGTATTTATGGTTCAGAAGTCCAACAATTGGATTGAAGATTTTTTTCCTCCTTGATTAAAATATCTTTTTTAGTTGACAAATCAAATTTTTTGTTGAAAATTGGTCTTTTTTAGATAAATTTATTTGTTTATTTATTTTTTTTATTTTTTTATTTTTTGAGTTGAAACATCAACTATTACATTTTTCCTTAACAGTTTTATTCTTTGGTTGATAATTTACTTATTTTTTACAAATACATGAATCTTTTTAAAAATTCTTCCTTTTTAGTTGAAATTTAAACTATTAGGAACAAAATTAAAATTTTTGTTAAAAATTTGATTGTGTAATTTGGAAAAAAATCGTGATTTGGTTTTTAAATTTAAAAATTTGCTTGAAATTTTTTTCCTGACTGAAATGTGGAAAATTAGCCTTTTTGGGATAAATTCAACTGTTTTATATTAGAAATTTTATAGTTCAAATATCAACTATCGTTTGATCGAACAAGTAATTATTGTGTTAAAAATTTGACTGATAGGTGTAAAAGTAACTTTTTTTTGTTAATAATCCATCATTTCTGGTTAGAAATTCACCTTTTTTGCAGAAAATCCGTATATATATATATCAAAAAAATAATAAAATTTCGTTGAAAATTTGTCTTTTTTTGGTGAATTCAAATGTTTTACAATTGCATTTTTTAGATAAAACATGAACTACCATTTGGTTAAAAATGTAATTATTGGGTTGAAAATTCATAAATTCAAAATTAAATTTTTTTGTTCAAATTTCTTATTTACGTGTTAAAAATTTAATTATTTTGGAAAAAATTCGTCGTTTTGGTTTGTACAATTTTTTTTACAAATTTGTCTTTTTTGGATGAATTCAACTGTTTTATATTTGAATTTTTTTTAGTTGAAATATTAACTATCACATTTTTGATCATCACTTTTATCATTTAATTGATAATTTACTTATTTTTTTGAAAATTCATGAATCTTTTAGAAAGTCTTCCTTTTGGGTTGAAATTTTAACTATTAGGAACAAAATGCAATTTTCTATTAAAAATGTATATATTATTATAAAAAATTTAATTAATTTGTAAAAACATTCATAATTTTGTTTTTTAAAGTCAAAAATTTGATTGACATTTTTTTTCCTTCTGAACTGAAAAATTATTTTTTGTTAAAAATTTGTCTTTTTTGGATGAATTCAACTGTTTTATATTCAACATTTTTTTTAGTTGAAATATCGACTGTTTTTATTTTACTAAAAATTAAATTACTCTTTGAAAATTCAACTGATTGGTGTAAAATTAACTTTTATGTTAAAAATTCATGATTTCTGGTTAAAAATTCAATTTTTTGTAGAAAATTCAATTTATAGTAAAAAAATTTAATAACTTGGTTAAAAATTTTTTCCTTGCTTTATTGTAAAATCTTTTTTGGTTAAAAAATCAAATTTTTTGTTAAAAATTGTTCTTTTTTTGATAAATTCAATCTTTTATAAATGAAATTTTTTGTAGCTGAAATACCAACTATCATTTGATTAAAAATGTAAATATTTTGTTGAAAATTAAATTATTTCTCGAAAATCCAACTGATTGGTGTAAAATTAACTTTTTTGTTGAAAATCCATAATTTCTGGTTGAAAATTCAATTTTTTTGTAGAAAATTTCTATTCATAGTAAAAAAATTCAATAATTTAATTGAAAATTTTTTTTTGCTTGATTGTAAAATCTTTTTTGGTTGAAAAATCAAATTTTTTGTTGAAAATTGTTCTATCTTGATGAATCTAACTTTTTTATAAATGAAATTTTTTGTAGCTGAAATATCAACATTCATTTGATTAAAAATGTAATTATTTTGTTAGAAATTAAATTATTTTTTTAAAATTAAACTGATTGGTGTAAAATTAACTTTTTTGCTGAAAATCCATAATTTCTGGTCAAAAATTTAATTTTTTGTAGAAAATTCATATTTATAGTAAAAAAATTGAATAATTTGGTTGCCAATTTTTTTCTTGCTTGATTGTAAAATCTTTTTTGGTTCAAAAATCATAGAATTAAAAATGTAATTATTTTGTTAGAAATGTATAAATTCAAAATACAATTTTTCGCTCAAAATTCGTTTTTTTGTGTTGAGCATTCAATTATTTTGCGAATAAATTCGTCATTTTGGTTTGTACATTCAACAATTTGTTTGACAAATTTTTTTTTCTTGACTGAAAAATTTTTGATAGTTGAAAAATTATATTTCGCTAAAAATTGGTCTTTTTTTGATGAATTCAATTGTTTCATATTTGATTTATTTTTAGTTGAAATAGCAACTATAATTTGGTTGAAAATGTAATTATTCTGTTGAAAATTTACGAATCTTATTAAAAAACTTCCTTTTTGGTTAAAATTTTAACCATGCGGATGAAAATTAACTTTTTTTAAAATTTAATTATTCAGTAGAAAATTCTAATTTTTTGTCTTCATCTTCAAGACCTCAAATCTTCAAGTGGGCGGTAAGAAAATGGAAAACACGTGTACCGTTAGCCACAATATTTGACGAATTTTTTTTGTATCTAAAAGAAGAAAAAGAGTGGAACTGCGGAAATAACAATTTTTTTTAGATTGCCAATGACCGACCCGCCTGACCCTGGCTCCTTTTTTTTTATATTGAATAAGTAATATATTTTACGATACTTTAGGCCTGAGCGCATGTGGACGATAGAAATATGACACAAAGTATGAAAAAATGTCCATAAATTTTAACCCGCACAGAAAAAGCTGTTCTTATTTGAATTTAGAAATTTTCAAGCCAAAAGACGAATATTTTGAAGAAAGTCAATTTTTTAAATAAAAAAGTGTATTTTCAACCAGAAGGAGATGAATTTTGAATCTAATAGAATGAAATTTCAAACAAAAAAGATTTAAATTAACCAAAAAAATTTGAGTTTTTTAAACCAAAAATGGAATCGTAAATTTTTTTATTAAAATAATACACTTTTAATACTAAATTAATTTTTAATAAAAACAACTCATTTTCAACAAAAAGGTTTTTCAACCAAAGTGAATCTTAAAACATGAATTTTTAACGAGATAGTTCAAATTTTCAAGTAAATAAATTTTTAACCAAAAACGAAAAATGTCAAAAAAATTGTTGAATCCGTAAGCCAAAAAGATGAATTATTCACAAAACGATTGAATTTTCACTACAAAACATAATTTTAAAAAAGTTACTTTTTGAACCAGAAAGATGATTTGAAAAAATAGGAAAGTTCAAGTTTCCATCAAACAAAGAGTCAAATTTTCAAGCCAAAATGACGATTCTTTTAAGAGACAGTTAAATTTTAAACCTGAAATTTTAATTTTTTACTATAAAAGATAAATTTTTAATTAAAAAGAACGAATTAAAGAAAAATATTTAAATTTTTGCCCAGAAAATATGACTTTAACAAAATAATTGTCTTTTCAAACAAATAATTAAAATTGTAACAAAATAATTATGTTTTCAACTAATTAGTTGAAGTTTTAAGCAAAAAGGAAAGTTTTTAATAAAAAATTAAATTGCTCATTTTTCAGTTAAAAAAATAAATTTAAAAAAAATTAATCTTCAACCAGTTAAATTTAACCAAAAAAGACGAATTTTCTACCAAATAGTTGAATTTTCAAATTCTAAAGAATCTAAAGGACATATTTAAAAATTTCAAACTAAAAATGGAATAGTTCAATTTTCACGTTGAAAACAATTTTTTAAACAAAAAATGGAATTTTCAACTAAATGGTTATATTTTTAATCAAAGAGATGAATTTTGGACGACAAATGTGATAATTGATATTTCAAGGGAAGATTTTACTCTCAAATGGAAAAGAGTCGAATTCGAAAAAAAAGAATTGTGACCAATAAATGTAATATTTGAGGTCTCAAACAGAAAATATATTAATATCTGACAAAAAATATTAATTTTCTACCAAAAAAGATGAACTTTTAACAAACTAAAATAATTTTTAATCAAAAAGTAAAAAATTTCCGAGTTCAAAAAAATTAATTTTTGATTAAAAAACTCCATTTGCAACAAAGCCTAATATTTTAAACTTAAAGCCAAAAGTACGAATTATTTAGAAGGCAGTGGAATTTTTAACCAAAAATGATGGATTTTCAACCAAAAAGTTAATTTTCAACGAAGAAAGTAACATTTTATAGAAGAGTCATCTGTAATTTTTAATCCAGAAGGAAGAATTTTAAACAAAACAGTTGAGTTTTCGACCAAAAAAGATAAACTTATCAAAATAGTTTAATTTTCAACGTACAAAGATGCATTTTCAAGCAAATTTTCGAATTTTCGAACCGAAAAGATTAAAATTGAACCAAAAATAGTTAAATTTTTTAGCCAAACAAGTTTAATTTTTAACAAAAACGTTCATTTTCAATTAAGAAAAATCACTTTTGTGCCATACGAGATAAATTTTTTACCATAAGACATATTTTCAACCACTTTAATGAAACCAGAAAGTTGAGTTTTTAATGAAAAAAAAATTTTTTTGAAGCAATAATTTAATCGTCACTTTTCCAGTTCAAAAATTAATTTTTAACAAACAGACGAATTGAAAAAAAAAGTTGAATTCTGTACCAAACAGATGAAATTTCCACAAACAAGATTAATTTTGTAACCAACAAGATTAATATTCATAATAATGACGAATTTTTGACAAAATAGTTGAATTTTCAAAATATAAAGGATAAATTTCCAATTAAAAATAGAATAGCTGAATTTTCAGATCAAAAAAAATTTAATCGAAAAAAAAACAAAATTTCAAAACGAAAATTTAATTTTCAATCGAAGAGGAAAATTTAAAAAACTAAATTTTGAACAAAATGATGCAACTTTTAACCAAGTGCTCAAATTTTTAACTAAAAACGATGAATTTTGGAAAAAATAAATTTTCTAGTACAAAAGATGAACCTTTAATAAGAAAAAACGAACTTTTGACAAAAAAGTTGAATCTTCGATTGATGAAAAAGATGACCTTAACAAAATAGTTGGAATTTTCATCGTAAAAAGATGCAGTAAAAAAAAGTTCAACCCAAAAGAGTTGATTTTTGTAGCCAAAAAAAAGAACTTTATAGAATAAAATTGGAAATTTTCAGCCATGAAAGATGATTGTTCAACAGTAAAAGATTAATTTTCTGTCATAAGACAGATTTGCAACCAATTGAATTAAACGAATAAAATAACTTAAAAAAAAGTTGAATCCTCAACCAAATAGATGAATTTATATATTTTTTCACCAAAAATGGAATCGTCAAATTTTCAGTAAGAAAAAACAAAATAATAAAATAAAAACCAATTTTCAACTAATTGAATTAAACCAAAAAAGACCAATTTTTAATAAAATAATCAAATCCTCAACCGAAAAGACAAAATACCAATAATCAAGATTAATTTTTTAAAAAAGAAAAAACAATTTTCAAATAAATAAATTAATTTTCTAGCCAATAGTTGAATTTTCAACCTATAAAGAATAAATTTCCAACCAAAAATGAAATAATTCAATTTTGAGGAGAAAAAATCAATTGCTAACAAAAAAAAGACATTTAAACAAAAACTTAAATTTGAAACAAAAGAGGTTAGTCTTAAAAATATGAATTTTTAGCAAAATTTTTGCAAAGTAGTTATTTTAATTTTCAAATGAACAGGTAAATTCTGCAACAAAAGGATTGATGTCCTACAAAAAAAAAAAAAAACAAAATTCAACAAAGTTGTTGAATTTTGAAGCTAAAAAGACGCGTTATTTACAAAATACTTTAATTTCTAACCTAAAAACATGATTCTTCGACAACAAGCTTCATTTTTGTACAAAATAGTTAAATTTTCATAAAAATAGTTTAAGTTTTGACCAAATATTTAAATTTCAAGCCAAAAATATTAATTAAAAAAACTTCAACCAAATAGTTTAATTTTTTACCAAATTCTTGAGTTTTTAAGGCAAAAAAGTGAATTTTGTCCATAAAACTTAAGATTGATGAATTTTTAAACGAAGAGATAAATTTTCATCCAAAAAGATGAATCTTAAAAATTTTGGAATCTCTTAAAAATTCTTGGGAATCTTTTGAAATAATTAAAAATCTTTTGAGATTCTTATTATTTCTTTGCATCCCTTAAAATTTTTGAAATTCCTTCAAATCCTCGAAGATTAAAAATGTTTTGAAACCATAAAAAAAATTTCGTAAAATCCCTGGAAATTTTGTAGAATCTTTTAAAATAACTTGAAATTTTCAAAATCTTTAAAAATTTTTTAAAAATTTTTTCGCATTCCTTGAAACAGTTAAAATCTCTTAAAATCTGTCCATCTCACGAAATTCTTTGAAATCACTCAAAATCCTTTAGAATCCATTAAAATCCCTGGCAATTTCGGGTAATTTCCGAAAGCATTTCAAATGAAAATTTTATAAATACAGATCAAACTGCTTCAAATCCGTAATAATTCTCAAAATTCTCTAAAATATCTTGAAATTCGTTGATGTATTTAATATCGTTTTACTCTGTACAAAAATCATGTCAAATTTCTCAAAATTTTTAGAATTCTATGAAATCTTTTTTAAAAAGTTTTAAATTAGAAAAAGGCTATAGTTGACCAAGCCCTAGCTGTGGTTGCCTTAACCATAGCATATTGAAGAATACGGCCTAGCCATTTCTATGGTTGCTGCATCCATAGCGGCTGGTTGCGTTGCCTTGGTTGCGTGAACAAAGGGATATGAAGGTCATGATCATAGCAATGGATAAGAAATCCGATCCGAGGTGGTTCTGAGATCCAGATCTATAGTTGATGCAACCTAGAGCCATGTTGTGTCTACTAAATCAGAAGAATGCGGCGTCACAGTGATTATGGTATACACAACCATTGCGCATTGCTGTATAAATTGTGAGTAATATTCCAAGGTAATATTAGTAGGATACATTAAATAGAAAATTGGGATACGATGATCTCTATGTCGTAAGAAATCAAAAAAAAAAAAGTAATTACGAAATGATCACAATATTTCCTCAATAAGAAATTGCGTCAGTCATACTGGCAGTGGAAAGTAAAATGGCGCTGAGCGTGGGATGCATCAAAATCATACCCAAAGATAGGGTTTGGTCCACCGTAGTTACTGGATTA
>JAUELO010465900.1:0-12171 GCA_032357855.1 Amphibolips quercusostensackenii
ATCAATCTCATAGTACGATTTTTCCAAGTGGGTCTGCTTCTTCTTATTCACTGTCAACACCGAATTACGGTAACAGTAATTTGCCACCATCTCACACTATGATTCCTCTAAGTGAGCCTTCTTCTTTTCCAACATTAACACAGAATTACAATCCTGGTAATTATGTTCAATCTAATGGTGTGAATCCTGCAAGTTGGTCTTCTTCTCTTCCAACATTACCACATGATTACTATCATAATCCTTTGTTTCAATCTTCTAGTGTGATTCCGCAAAGTGGATATTTTCCTCAACAACAAGGTACTCACAATCTTCAGTCAAATAATTATTTTCCCGAACAGTCACAGGGTAATGATGCTTTTGATGAGCTTCAAACCCTCAATCATTTGGATGAAACTGGAGGTTTCGGGCATCCCTATCAGAAGTAAAGCTTCTAGTTGAATATGACAACTATATTAAGAGCCAATATGGGTGAAAATTGAACAGTCGATAATATCATGTCCCTGATATGTTACACAATTGTATTTAGAGAAATAAATTGTTTGATTACAGGACTTTATTAAGCGTATTTTCTTCAATAATATCCTATCCTCCCGAGCAACAGGATTTGGTCTGGAGTTTGTTTTGGATGTCTCCAATATTTTTTGAAGACCATGATGTCTGGTTCCGTCTCACTAGCTGGACTTCGGAGACATACAGACTTGTCTGACATTTATATCTGTCTCTGTGACAAGAAAAGTCTAGGTGGACTTGTCTTTGGACACGGAAAAATAATTTATGTCTTGGGTTTATTACTACCGACCGGACCTGCTATTTCCTAGGTAGGTCGGGGGCCAAACATTTGAGATCTGATGAGGACTAAAACTTAACAACCGATAAAACTTGTAATTTTATAATAATTAATTTTAAAATAAAAAAATCAGAACCGGTCAATCTCAACAACTACAGTCATGTCAAAATTTTCATAAAAATATTAGAGCTCTTAGTTTCTACAAATATTCATTCAGTGAACTAATGGAGATAGGCAAAAATGGACAACATTTTTAGATTCGCCATCCAAAGAACATAATTATTAGAGAAAAACAAACAAATTGATAGATAAAAAAAATATCATGAAGATAAATAATATAAGCATTTTGTAAAGTTTAAAGGGGATTACTGATGACCCATGGAGGCCTGAGTAAATAGGAACC
This sequence comes from Amphibolips quercusostensackenii, assembly GCA_032357855.1. Classification (NCBI taxonomy): domain Eukaryota; kingdom Metazoa; phylum Arthropoda; class Insecta; order Hymenoptera; family Cynipidae; genus Amphibolips; species Amphibolips quercusostensackenii. The sequence goes on from JAUELO010465900.1 coordinate 1,191, forward strand.
TTTAAGCTTGCCTTCAAGTTATAAATCTCTCAGGTGCTTTTCAAAACAAATAATTTTCTCCAAAGACATCAAAAATGGTCTGGTTCTGTCTCACAAGATAGGCAAAAATTATAACTTGGAAGTCTCAAATAAGTCTTCAACCAAGTAAAAACCAAGACCAAATATTTTTACTCGTGCTTTAATTAATTTTTTCAAGGGTCCGGCGATAAACTGCATTACAATATCAAATTGCAGGATGTCGCGCCAATAGCTACATTTGGTAACAGAGGTAGGGGGCAAGTTACAGCGAAAGTAACGTTACGAACGGATATAACATTCAGTACGTTTTCATATTTTTAAATTCGCCCTTTTTCCAAAATTTCGCTTTTTTTTTCAAGGAAGTCCTTTTTTTAGAGAATTTTTTTTCCACTGTATTCAAAAAATTTCCCTTTTGTTGCTTTTTCTTTGCTTTTTGCTTATAAATTCAAACTAAATTAGCCGATCAAAAATATTTTTTTTCATTGAAAAGTCAGCTAGAATATTTTTTGTTGGGAAAGTTTTGGTTAAAAAGTCAACTTTCTAGGTAAAAAATTTAAAAATGTAGGTTAATATTGAATTACATTGTTATAAATAAAATTTTTTGGAGATTCGCCTCTTTGATTTTTTTGTTGTTTTTGTGAATTGATTTGACTTAACTAACGACGTAGCATCGTCATATTTTGTTGTTGAATATATGACTATGTGTATAAAAATAGATAGATTTTAATAAAAAATAAATTTCATAGTGAAATATTAGGTTTTCTCTTTAAAAATTATATCTTAGAGTTAAAAACTTAACAAAGTTCTTTAAAGTAGAGCTACTAAATCAAAAAATTTTTTTTCCAGATACACCTCTATGAATGATAATTTTACGTTTTTCCTTAAAAATATGTTTGTTTTTTTAGTTCAAAATTAACTTTATAAACCGTGAAATTTTTGCAAAATATGAGTCATAAGTTTTTGTCGATCTGGCTTATCCAGTAATTTGCACTCTTTTAAAATGCACAATAATAAGGTTAAAAGAATAAAAAATGGCAAATCGATTTTGGATTTCTGAATAAACTGTTTTACAAAACCCGCTTTTTTCTTCATAAAATTGTTGAGAATAATAGTCACTGATATAGTCTGTTCACGATAAATTGTTTGTTTGTTATTTTGTTGCTTTTTGGGAAAAAAATTTATTTTTGATTTCTTGCAATAAGGTATTCTTCTTGGCGACTTTCAAGATTAGAAATTTGCTTAATGTTTCAGTTTAAGTTTCTTTAGCTTTTTGAAAATCAACAAAAAATTAAGAAAAAGTAAAGTTGTTTTTAATTTAGAAAAAATTTTAATAAATAAAAAAGAAACCTCCTTCCACTTTTTTTTTAAATTTTTAGGAATAAAGTGTACTGATGTAGTATACCTACCGTACATATTTTGCTTCGATTTTTTTTGTTTTTCTGTAGATAAAATTTTTTTCTCTAAATATTGCCTTGTTGTCATTTTTGAAATCTTAAGATTTTTCTTGATTCAGCTTTTCGGGTTTTCCGCACTGGTTTGGAATAAAAAAAATTACTAATGAAAAATGGTAAAGTTATTTTGTAAAAAAAAAAGAAAAAAATATGTTTCAAAAAGTTCTCGTTTTTTGTTTCTGAAATTGACACAGATAATACGTACTGATATGGTCCAATTATCATAAATTTTCTGTTTAGTTTTTGTGGATGTCAGAAGAAAGAATTTTTATATACCTATATTTTCTCTAATACTTTTTTTACTCTCGAGAAATAGAGAAAAAATACTTGACAAAAAAATCATAGTCAGTACCTATTATTTGTAACAATTAGAGAAAAAAAGTTGGGGGTATTGAAAATTAACACAAGGTTGCTTTTTCTTATTATTATAAAAATTAGCCTTTAAGATTTTAAAGACGTGTCAAAAACTGAACAAAATAAAATAAGAAAAACCTATATGTCACATAAATTGCAAAATGGCACGGTTTTTAAAGCAAAATTTGCAAAAATCTCATTGTATCTTTAAAATCTTCAAATATTCATAAAAAAAAGTCCCCACTTCCATTTCCGAATATGTCACGTGTTAGGCTGCATAATTTGAAACGGATTTGTTCTGTATATAGAACTTTTAATAGATTTTACAGATTTTTGGTATTGTAGTTAAGTAAAGGTCATTAAAATGATTATAGGATCCATAATAATAACCTTGTAGTTGTTTTTGGCTCGTTTGATATGGCTGCTGACAGAACAAACAACGTGTGTAAATGTAGCTATTAATATTACATTATTTTCATTTAAATTATAAAATAAAAAAGACTATCCTGTACAATAAATAAGGATCCTACAGTAAATAATTATTAATTTAAGATACTAAAGCATATTGGACATTTGATTCAATTATCATCTATAATTATGTACCTATATGTGTTAATAATTTAAATATATAAATAATTATTTTTAGTATATTTGTCCCTTCAATAAAAGACTGTCTACTTTAGGTTGATTATCTACCGTAAGATGGTCTCCACAAACTGTTTATCTTCCGTTTACATAATAGAAATATTTAATAAATAACGTAATATATACGAAAATAATTTGTAATGATATGATGTTCAGGGTAAAGTAAAAATTCTTATATTATTCTAATCGTTTTTAGTAATAAGAAAAAAATGTGGGTTCTTGACATGCCAAAACAACAGAAAAAAGAATTAATAAAATCGACAAATCTCTTCTGTTCGACTTTCAGACATGAAAAATCATATGATTGTTCTTTGAGGTGAAAAAATAATAACAAACTGATTGTTACATCGTAAAAAACTAGCAAGTTATTTAAGGTTACAAAGTAATTTTATGAACCTATCCACATCTCAATATTTATATGTGGGTCTGAAAAATCTAGCATTCAGAGGTGTAGCTTCCAGCGATCTAGGATTCAGAGGCGCAACATCTATTTTTCTAACACCTAGTGAACTCTAAAAATGTTTTGCAGTTTAGCGTCCTTCAAGTAGAATCAGTAAAAATTTAACTTCTACGATCATAGAAATTACCAAATTTGTTTTTATTTTACATTGAAAAAGAAGTTTATTTACTCAAGGCTCTGTCGGCCGTAAGGAACACATTCTTATTACAATAACCGCGCTTCGCTCTCAATTTTTTATATGTATTTATGTGAGTCTCTGATTATTTATATAATAACAATGATTTTTTATTGCATATTTTTGTGTACGGCTAAATGAGGCACGACTACGATAAACTTTGATATAACTATAACATTATCTAAATGCTTTGCATTTTTTCACACTTTTTTTAAACTCCAAAGAAAAACTTTTATCTTCTTAAGCTTTGTTTTCACTGACTGAAAATGCTACCAAAAAGTCAAAAATTTGATTTTTGCTCAAGCAGTATTTGTTTCAATCATAGAAAACTATATTTAAAATTTACAAAAGAACGCTGAGCCATATGAAAATTAATTTTTTATTTGCAATGTAATGTTTCACAATCAAACCACAAACTATGCATCCTGCCAAAAAATGATTGATAACAACATTGTAGTTTTTTTAGGTGGATAACTTTTGTTTTTAACTTTTTTCATAGCTTGTTTTATTTGTACAAAAATTCAAACTTTTTATTCTTGAAGTGGTTTTTCAAAAATAAGGCAAAAAATACACGTCCTATGAAAAAGTAATTTTTAACAAAATTGTAGATCTTCTTTGGCTGCAAAATTCTTCTTATAATTTTTTTTCTGTATCTTGCATAGTTTGACTAAAAAATAAAATTCTCGATTATTTTTTTTTTGATTAAAAATTAAAATTTTTAATTTTTTAGAGAAATTAAAAAATTAGTTATGATAGTCTTGTAGGGCTTTTAAAAAACAGCGTTTTTCTTTCACTGACTTTTTTTCCTATTGTGCGTTTTTTGTCTTAAAATTTGCATTTTCTTTTTTTTTTGCTTTGAATTCTAAAAATAGCATAACTCTTATAACTTTTTTTGTTTTTGAAAGAAGTCATGAGGATAAATTGTTAATGTTTTTTAGTATAATTCATAACCGTACATAGAATTTTTAGATTGCGCAAAAATGTGTTCTTAAAAATTTTCAAAATGTGCACACTTTCTTAATTTTTATTCAAAATAGCTGGCTAACGAACTTGTCTGTTTCCTTCAGGCTTTAAACAAGGGTACTGAAGCTCAATCCAATCTCGCCATTTTTCCAAAAGTTATCGTGCCTACAGACTGCAGACTACACACATTTTTCTATTTTCAATGTTGTCTTTTTACAAATTAAACAAAAACTACGCGTCCTATCAAAAAGTGATTTATAACAAATTTGTAGATCTTTTTTGTTTGCATAGTTTTTGTGCTGTAACTTTTTTGGACCTAGCATAATTTGGCCGCAAAATAGGATTTTTAATTTTTTATTATTTTTTCTGCAGAAATTTTAATTTTTGATTTTTTTTTTTCAAATTTGAAAATTTGTTATAATAGTCTTGTAGGGCTTTTTAAAGGCGACGATATTCTTTTTTAAAAATTCTTTTCATATCGTGCGTTGTTTAGCTCAAAATTGTCTTTCTTTTTTGTTTCTTTGGAATTTGAAAATACTATAAATCTTATAATTTCATTTTCATCAAAAAAAGTCTTTAGAGTAAATCATTCATATTTTTAAGTAATATTCACAACCGTACATAGAAATTTCAAATTGGAAGAAAAAATGTTTTCAAAAATGTTTTTAATGTGCTTACTTTTTGAATTTGCATCCAAAATAGCTGGTTAATGAATTTGTTTTCATGATTTAGACGTTAAAGAGGGTGCTAAAGCTAAATCTAATCTGATTATTTTTTTGAAAGCTTTCCTGCCTACAGACTAAAGACAGACAGACAGACAGCCAGACAAACACCTTCGTAAAAATAGTTTTTTCTGACTTAGGGGGTCGTAAAACATGGACATTTGATGAAAACCGGCAAAGTCGAATTTTACAAAAAACCAATATCTTGTGATTAGAATGAGAATGTAAGAAAAGTACTGAGTGATTTAGAGTTAAACCCAGGAGCCGATTTCAAACTTTTAGTTATTAACAATAGATGATCGAAATACGCGCCTCCATAGCACGAATGAAAGGAAATGCAAAATTGATTAGGTTTGCTTGCCAATTACGATATTCATGTAACTGATTATAGTAACAAAAAAAAACCTTATTTAGGAATAGGTTTGTCATGGTAAGCAAAAAGGAACAAAATTAATCCATAAGCATCAGGTCGCAAAAGAATATTCGGAATTTATTCCCTCGCGCAGCGGTTCGTGTTTAGAAAACGCCAGCGTTAGAGAAAGGGCTTGAAATACAGGTGATTTAAATCCACTGGATACAGGTCCTATAAATGGATAGAATAAAAAGAATGCCGAATAGGAAAAGCGCTGAAAAAAGCGCCAGGCAAAAATCGCAAGCACTTGGTCCTCTTAGGCAGAAAATAATTTAACAGGATTCAACAAGACCATGATAGGGCTTACTCAGGTTAGGGTTCACATCCACGACGCGCTTTTTCGTCTGCAATTTCTTCAAATACACATTATACAAGAAATTAAAGATTATTGTCTATTTATCAGGGGATCATGCGATTTGCATATGTCATCAGTTCCTTAATATGGGCCCTTAAAAGCGGTTCACTAAAGCCAAAAATGTGTCATTAGGCGTGAATTGACGACGTAGTTCCCATTGCCTAGTAGATTTTCCTTCAAAGGGATATTGCTAACGTCATTAGCGCCAAAATTCTGTGTTACACTTAAAACAGAAGAAAGAAGATCAGATTAGATTGAGTACTAAACCTGCAGCTTCCACAAGTACCTATAACTTTAGAGTTCCATATGAAGTTTATTAGTTACCACTATCGTTGATGCTTGCGATAGTATAGGTAATTGTCAACTCTGTCGTGTCATGTTGCATGGGGGCACCCAATCGTTAATTATCACAAATAATTGCGTTTCGCTACTTGGACTGCATTAAAAACTTTTCCAAATTTTATTATTTATTACCAGATCACATGCAAATTAAAGATAAATTCTCGATATCAGATACGTTTATATATAGATTTCACAATAAAAATGCAAAAGCTATCTCTGAGTAGACAATCAAACCACAGATACAATAATGAGTATGCCTTTTGAAAAAAATAACTTTGCAATTCTACCAAACATATTTCTATCTGTTAAAAGCTGTGAAAGCAAAAAAAAAACCATGTAACAAAAATATTTTTTATATTTAATCAATATGAAAAATTGTTAGAAAATAGATTTGCTTTCTCATACAGGAAGCATTAGTAATTTTTCAAATAGTAGGTAAGCTAAATTTTTTATTTTAATTAATTTAAGTATAGAAATTTTCAAAAAATACAATATTACAGAATAATACAAAACATTTTGAAAATACAAGGACAAATCAAACAAATCGAATTTTGTTTTTGAATTGGTGATTTTTCGAGCTGAAAAAGGGGAGTCGGAAATTCTGTCTCACCCTATTTCTTTTATAACTTTATGATTTGTTTTCTGTGTATAACAGATGTTTTAGATATTACGAATAAGCGTTACTTCTTTACTCTTTAATAAAGTGTATAATTATGATAGGTCAATCAATTTACCTAGAATCAAGGTATCTTATTATCATATTTCCTATTCTTTTATTAACTCTAAGTTATAAGAATGAGAAAATTTTCACCATAAAAATTGATTTTTGATGTAATATAAATGACCATAACTTCCTTGCTTTTTGATGGATTGTATTAATTTCATAAGTCAATTGATTCATCTTAGGCTAAGAAATCTTTTCTATCCTTGCATTAATTTTAAATTATGTTAATAGGCAGAGTTTTGCTGGAAAAATCGAATTTTTAAATTTTATTTATTGACATAGCTTCCTTACTCGGTGATAAAATGTACTAACATAAAAGTCATTCGATTAAACTCGAATTAAAACATTTTTCTATTCTCGCATCCAATTTAAATTAGAAAAAAAAATTTTACTATAAAAATCGACTCTTTACCCATCAATGCGCAAATGCATATTTTTGTGCACACATTTTCAAGTACACAATGCTCTTGGAAAAACAAAATTGTTTTTAACCAAAACCTACACATGAGGTTCTCGAGGGTGCTCTTTTAGAATCTGCAACTTACTTCGTAAAAAATTTAATAACTTTATTATTTTTAAGTTTAAAAAAGTCAAAATTTTCGTATAATTTCTTTTTAAATCAATTTTTTTTTTTTTTTTTGCATTTGGAAAATCATTTTATGGCCAGACATCGAGGTCGAAATGCCTGATGTTTTTAAAACCCTGGTTTTGAACATTTTTTACCTATTATTTTTTCCAAAATGGCTGTTTTTGTAAAACAGCAAGAAGAATAAAAAAAATGGTTAAAAAAAATTAATCATAAATTTAGACTTTTTTTTTAAACTCAAAAATCATAAATTTATTTAATTTTTCTACGAAATAAGTTGCAGATTCTAAAATAGCACCCGCAAGAACCCCCCACACAGGATTTTGGTCAAACATAACTTCGTTTTTTCAGAAGAATTGTGTACTCAAAAAGGTGTGCACAAAAATGAGCATTTGCGCATTAATGGGTTAATATAATGTAGATAACTACAACTTCCTTACTCTCTGATAATATTCATTAAAATTTTTATATAATTGATTCTTCTCAAACCAAGGAATCTCATACGTTGCTACATCAACTTCAAGTTACATGAAAGAAAAAAGTTTTACCATATACAAACGACTTTTGAAGTATTATAAAGTACTAGAAAAAAATGCAATTCATATTTTTAGAAATTCTTCAGTCTGTTTCCAGATATGAGCAATGAAAAGAAGTCCTTCAAATGTTAAAAATTCATCTGCAACCGCTTTCCACGTATCATGATCACAAAAAAGTGTGCCATATACACAAACACACATCGAAATACACATCAACGCACACCTTTTTACACACACCCGTCTGGACAATTGCTTAAAACATTGAATTATTCACACATTTGGAAAAAGACAAGCGTATAATTTAATAATTTTAAAATTGCTTGAAAATGTCACTAGTACAAAGCTTTCTCTAAGAAGAAGAAAAAGATTTGATCTTTAAAAAAAAGGCAACATTTTGAACCATGTGTGGATTCTTTTCAAGCCTGTTTGAAAATTTTATTATAAGAAATTTTATCAGAAATAAATAAAAGAAATACATATTTGATGATGAAAACGCTGCAACAGCGTAAAAATTTATTTTTTGATAATAAATCAAAAACAAAGATACTTAGAGTAACAGGCGGAGTCAATACTGTTCAGTAATAATCATGAATTCAAGATAATAGAAAAAATAAATAATGTGATAATAATTAGCAGGGAGCAATATATATATATACATAATCAGTATTTACCTAAGAAGCATAAGTTAAAATTGCGAATAAAAGTGAAACTGATGTAAAAGAAACTAGAGAATAATTGTTTGAAGAGTAATAAAAAAAGTTAGCGCATTGAGGTTAGGTTCATAAAAATATTGTTCTATAAGTAAAAGAACAAAAGATATCTTACCAAAATTTTTGTACGAAAAACATTGTTTTGAATGGGAATATTTTACATTTAGTGAAAAAATGCAAATTTTCTACTTTTTTATTGATAAATTAAGGACTCATGAAGAGAGCTTCAAAAGTAAAAAAAAACGGCATTTTTAGACGCCATGACTCGTAAAATCGAAGATCTTGAAATCTATTATAACTTTCTAGATGTGTTAGAATGATACTGTTTCGGCATCTGATTAACAAAATTCTTTGTTTTCTTAAGATATTCGAGGGTATCCATTATGGTTATGCTTCATCTCTTTCTTTAGTTCTGACCTAATGAAAGAGATGGACTATAACCATAACGGATATTATCGAACTGATGTAGGTGTCCACCAGTGGATCAGATATCACTTTGGATTACAACTGATTACTTTTCCACACACTTTTAAAATGTTAAATTCTACGATCCATTTTATAAATGTAGAAATAATTAAATTTTTAAGACAGTAAAATTAAAATGCTCAACACTGAAATTAGAAACATGCATGGTAGAACTTTTGACATAAAGCAAAATTTAAGATTCCTACACGACAGAATAATAAGGCACCTTTTGAAATTTTGAGTCACTTTTTTGCTGTTGGACACATAAACTACAACAAATTATTTATAAAACATAAAACACTGTTCATTAAAAGATTCAACAATCTTAAGCTGAAAAAAACATTGTACAAAAAGTGAATTGTAAACCCCCACACTCTTGGTTTAAAAATTTAACTGAATTTGCAATACCAAAAAACAAAGTAATTCAAATTGTTTCTCTTGAACAGGTTTTGCATTTAACTTTCTCACCAAACAAAAGATCCTTTTTATCACTTTAAAGCTGACAGTGAATTTGATATCTAGAGTCTACATTTAGGCATACAAAATTCAAATAGAGTTTACTTTTTTCAAAATATCCTCAATTTTTCTAATTCTCTTATTCTAAATAGACAAAAATGTAACAGAAACTTTAATTCTAGCCTAGCCATACAATTTATGAAAGACAATCATGCTAAATTTTTTTTAAATCATATCAAGGCAATACAACAGTTGCAATGAAAAAATCAGAATATATTGACAAAATGTCAAAAATATTATCTGATCAATCTTAAATCATAGAAGTTAAAATTAAATATACATTTACCACTAAAAAATCAAATGATATTATAATTACAAGATAAGATTACAATTCATTCATTTCCTCTATAGATGCTAAAGAACTTAAAGACAATTCCACTATAATTTCTCGAGCATAAAGGCTACCAGAAATTCACAATACCGGTAACCCTTTTAGAATTATAATCTCTACCATCAATATTCCAATTTCTAAATTAGCTAAAAATCTTGCTAATATTCTTAAAGTTACAAAATAAAAATCTAAGTTTAATGTTGTAGATAGCTGTGAGTTTTTCAATGACATGAAAACCTTTAAAATGCTTAAACAACATTTTCTTATCTATTTATTCGTGATAATTTATTTTCTTCAATTCTGAATTATCTAGCTCTGCAAGCTATTAAAAGCAAATGGAATAAAATAGCTCTTAATACTTTGTTGACAAGAGATGAATTCTAAAATGCATAAGAGTTTTGTTTACGATATACGTATTCTATATTTAACAATATAAATTATAAATTAATGTAAGAAGTGGCTATAGGATTTCCGCTTTTTCCTGTGATAGCGGACATTGTCATGAATACTGTAGAAATTTATTTTTTGCAACCTCAAATTCTAAAATACCATTATATAAGAGATACGTTGACGACAATATTATGATTATTCCAGAATAATAACTACATGATGTTACAGAAATTTTGGAACTCATTTGACACAAATCTTAAATTAACCTTCGAAAATAAAAATAATTGAACACCAGGAAAATTTCATACTTATCTGTCACTAAAACTAATAATGAATCTTTTCTTACTAATTGGTATCACAAATCCACATGCTGTGGTAAATACTTACATTTTCTATCTCAACATTTTTGGTCAGATAAGGAAGGAATGATTCTCGGAGACATTGATAGACCTATTAAAATACCTTCTGTTAAATTTAGACCATAATTTACAATCAATTAAGTAAAACAGAAACCTAACAATTCCAAAAATTTCGCTAAAGCATTATATATCTCTGGAAAAAATGACAAATCTTAATAATACCACTGCTCTTGGAAGATACAGAATTATACCTAGACACGATTTTGGTTTTGAACATTCAAAAATTTAAGCTGTAAAAAAAAATTCTAATAAGCGTTTAACGATTGAATCTTTGATCATTAAAAAAGAAAAATGTCTGTTCATCTCGGATTTAGAAACTCTAAGCTACAAAACTCTTACAGCTCCTAATATAAAATTTTACTCTTCTAATGTAACTTAACTCTCAATAATTTTTTTATAATTAGGAT
>JAUELO010465928.1:0-12170 GCA_032357855.1 Amphibolips quercusostensackenii
TTAATTTGACCCCTTGTGTAAGGTCATGAATTGACGTGGTTCTCTTCTTATTTCTTTCTATCTTTTTCTTCCTTTCTCTTTCTTTTCCTCAAAACGTAATATCGACCTATAAATCGATACAATAGATTATTTAAGAGCCGAATTATAATTGAGATAGTATTAAAAAAATAATCGTTAGAAGGAGGATCATATTGATTTAAATCCTCTAAAAGGAGCTCCGAGTTTAAAAAATAGAGCATTTCAGAAATAATATTTAGAAGACTAGCAAGATATTTTTTTTTACTTACATGGAATGCTTTATTTCAATTGCAATTTTTAAAAGTATTTTATTGATACATTTCCTACATTCGTTCAGTTATAATAAATACGATGAGCCTCAACATGATATAACCCAAAGGTTCTTGCACTGTACATTTTCTGGTAGTTTTCGAATCTGACTAGTTTCATTCAAATTGTTTATTTAGATATTTATTTATTTTTTTGCTAAAAAATCTTATATACATCTATTAGTGAAATGTGTTTTTATAAAAATATGTTTTTTTTTTATCACGACTTTAAATTTTTCCGGGAAAAAATTAAGTTTATGATACCCTCACCCGGATTATTGAAAAAAAAATTACAAAAAGTATCTGCATACAATAGTTTGCACATGAAAAAAATTTGATGCTTTTTCATTATGTTATGAAACTAAATTTTTATTCTTTTATTTTTATAGTTAAGTAAGAGGTTTTTTATTACAATTTTTGAATAGCCTATGAAACTTTTTGGAAATATGAATTAAAAATATGAAAATCTTAATAAATAAACACCTCGAATAATATCCTACTGCTATTTTTAAATTGATCATGAAAAATAACCATTTTTTATTAAATAAATTTTATTACATAAACTTCATTATGCTGATTCGCATAATTTAAATAAAGAACTAAAAATGTAATCATATAACCTAAACAATGAATTGTCTGAAAAACAGCTTGATAAAAGATTTTCGTTCTTGTTGCTAAATACTTAAAATGTTAGAAAGACTTTCAATCTAAAAGAAAATTTGTGGTGCAGAAGCTAAGCAAAATTAATATTATTACAGATTGAAAAAACATATATCGAAAAATATGTTATGTCAAAGAACAATACAATTGCAATTGCAAGAGTTCCATGGAAATATTTTTATTGGTGATAAAACCTTCTTCCAGTGCGGTGTTAGTCAACATTTTTGTTTGCAGTTAAACAAATTCATAATATCAATATTATATAATTTTAGAGAATGTGTTTTTGAAAAATATTTTTACTTTGATAAGACAGTAAAAAGAGGTAATTTTAAAATAAAAAATTTGATTAAAAATTTCGGATATTACTTCATGATGAATCTATTTATATTACAGTGGAAAATGTTTATTTCTAAATTTCAAATAATTTCAAAGAGTTTTTTTCTTCGTGACTCAAAGAAATTCTCTCAGTTGTTGATAATACACATAACAAGATTTGCTTACTTATATGGAATATTTGGATATTCAATAAATTATTGAAAAGGAACCTTAAAATAAACACCTATTAGTTTTACAACCTAAAAAGATTGGACTTATGTTTATTTCAGGGATCGCAATCTTAACCTTGCGTTTTCCCTTTTCCAAATTCTCGTTATATAGAAAATAAAATAAAATATATATATATATATACACATATATACACACACACACACACACATATATATATATATATATATATATATATATTGTAACGCAAATATAACTATGTAATCACAATAAATTACGAGTGCTGAAAAGTGATTTCAATGGTTTGTTGAAAATAAACACTTTTTAAAAAAAGTTGACGCTAGAACATTTTAAAATGTGTTGAAAATGTAAAAAATTGTGACAGAATTATTTATTTAATTCTAAAATTGTAAAAGTTAAAAAACATTAGTTTTAAAAAGCACAAAGTAAAATAATTAGAAAATTGAACATTGCATAATTTAAAGTCAAACTTTTAAAATTGAGCAAATTGAATTTCAAATCTGTATTAAAGTGCTGAGTAGACTCAAGTTTTATTTTCAACTCTTAATAGTGAAAAATTTGCAAATCTTTATTTTACTTGTTACAGACAAAACTATAATTTAGATAAAATTGTTTAAATAAAACTTTAATAAAATATTTTTAAGTTAAATCTATAGAAACTGAATATTTTTAAAATTTAGTTGTAATCTTAGAGGCTGAAACTTTGATTATATTTAATTTCAATTATTAAAAGATTGTTTCTTTTTCTGTACATGTAAAAATAAATCTTTCCTCTATTTTCCCCATTTTTCGTGAAAAAATTATTCTATGGACGTCAACTGTTTTTGAGCTGCGATCCCTGTGATCATTATTAAAGAGATGGCCTGAGATAAATCTTCATAGAATTTCAATTTACGACTGCCAAATGTGACTTTTACTCGGCTGCCTGGCAATAGCGTGACCTATTCTACTTCGGTATTTGTCCGAAGTCCTTCAACGCTATAATAAGTTCGCCGCCTGGAAATAACTCTCATTGTCACTGCTAAGAGAAAGGAAACTTAGACAATGAAATGCGGAAGGATAATTCTTGACTGTTGCTTTTATGAACATTAACACAGATGGAATAATATAAGCTATCTATAGATTCCAGCAGATTTCTTCACTCATTGACAAAACATAACTAAAATGAAGAAGTGTACTTTTATTTGAGGCAGCTTCACATCTTATGAAATGGATATTATGTTTTCGTAAATTTATGAAAATGTTATTTGTTTAAATTGCAAAAATATTGGTGTCAAGCCTTAAACAATCGTAATAAATGAATTTTCAAAACTATTTTATCGGGAGAGGTCGCCAGATGTGCGTTGCCGGTTCGTCTGGAGCTTTACGTAATGAAAGTACATCAAAAGCCATAAGGTGTATATTTTTTTTTTGATTTCATGGGCCGTAGTTATCGAGATATCGAGGTATGAATATATGCGCGTGAGTGCAAATACCAAGTAAATTTTTATTTACTAGTCTGGGAAGCCCCATTAGAATCTGCGACGCATATCTCTTGAAATCTCCTTTTTAGTAGTTTATCAAATCAGATTGCTGACGCAAAAAAAGAGTTTTGATGAAATAATAATCACGCATCTTTAGAATGAAAATTTTCTAAATTTGTTGTCAAGGAAGTTCTTTTAGTCTGTTAATAACTTTACTCCGAATCGGTTTTCATATTCAAAGCAAAAAATTCTGTAAGATAGTCGAAAATTTTTTCCATAAAGGCTTAGGATTATATATGATTTTTAAAATGTGATACTACAAACATATTTATAAGAAAAATTTTCTGAGAAGAGAACTTAACCTTTAAAAAATCTTATGTTTTATATCAGTTTTTTCAAGATGGAAGATGAACGAATATTACTTTTTGACGATAAAATTGCAGCTACTATTAACAAAGGATATTTTAAACGAAAGCAAATAAATGTTTAATTTCATAGGGCTTTTCATACAATAGTATTTTGTAAAAAAACTCCAAGGCTTCGTATAAATGAGGGATTTTTTTTAAAAAGTACCGGGTAAAGAACATATATGTAGCAATGTAGTCTTACGAAGAAAAATGTTAAACTTTTAAGCAAAAAAGGCATATTTTTTACAAAACAGTTAAGCTCTCTACCCGTGAATATAATTTTTCAACAACAAAGTTCATTCCTAACCAAATAGTTAAATTCTCTATAGAAATATTATGAATTTTCAACACAAAAAGACGAATTTTTAGCAAAACAGTTAAATCTTCAACTAAATTAAATAAATTGCATAATTCTTTTTGAATTTTCAACAAAATAAGGAAATTTTCAATCAAGTAATAAAATCTTTTAACGTACAAGACAAACTCTCAATGAAATATGTAATGGTAGCCTAATCAACCGAAAATAATTGACGTTGAGACAAAAACATTTAAATAGTTAAACTTTTAGTTTAATAAGTAATTTTTCTATTAATAATTACTTTTACAGCTAAATTGTTGAATTTTTCATAAAAAGAAATTAATTTTTAACGTAGCAGTTTAAATTTTACCAACCAGTAGGCACGAGTTTTCAGAACGTAATTGGAACGTTCTAAAAACGTTCCTTGGACGTGCAAGTCAAAAGACGTTATTTAAACGTTTCAAAAACTGTCCTAAGTCAGACCAAATAATGTTCTAAAAACGTTTTATGTCGCAAATACGTTCTAAAAACGTCCTTGGAACATTGTACGTTTCTGGAACGTTATTTGGACTGACTTAGGTTGTTTTTGAAACGTTCCAATGACGTTCTTTAACGATTGTGTCCACTGGACAAGCAGTTAAATTTTCAACAGAGAAAGATAAAGTATCTAAGAAAAATATGATAGTTAATATTTTAACCAAAAAATAGTTTAATTTGAATACAAAAACACTTGAATTCAACTCAAAAAGATCAGTTTTTAACTAAAAATGAAGCAATCAAACTTTTAGTTAAAAAAATTCATTTTAGAACAAAAAATACAAGTTTCTGACAAAGTAGATAAATTTTAAAGCAAAGAGGAAAATTTTCAACTATAAAGGCGAATCTTTAAACAAAAAAATAAACTTGAAAAAAAGAGTTTAACTTGAAACCAAGTTGTTAGATTTTCAACTAACAAAATGAATTAATTTTTAAACAAGAGAATAAATAAATTTGTTTAAATGAAAAAATGAATTGTCAATCAACCAGATTAATTTTCTACCAGAAAAGACGGATTTTTAATAAAATACACGTATTTTTAATCGAACAGTTAAATTTTCAACTAAAAAAGTTACATTTTCAACACAAATTAGAATTGTTTAATTTTCAGTTAAACATTCATTTTTTAACCAAAGAGATTAATTTTGAAACTAAAATTACGAATCTTAATTCACAGAAATGAATTTCTAACAAAAGAGTTTAAGTTTTAAAAAAGTTATTGAATTTGTAACCAGAGAAGATGAATTCTCAACAAAAAATGACATAGTTTATATTTCAGATAAGAAAAATTTAATATTATCTCGTGAACAGCTGAATTAAACAAAAACATATGAATTTATAACCAGAGAGTTGCATTTAGAGAAAAATTACATTTCTATCCGAAGTGATGAATTTTCAAACAAAAAATTTGAATTTTCAACCAAGGAGGATTTTTTAGTTAAAAGCCAAAGAAAATTGTAAGTGAATTGTTAAGTTTCCTAGTCGAAAATTCTATTTTTTTATAAAATAATTAATTTTACAATACCAAATATGTATTTTTAAAAACTTTGAATTTTCAACCAAAAAAATTACTTTAGAACAAAATTGTTAAATTTTCAAGTAAAGAATTAAATTTTCAAGGCAATAATAAAAGCTTTATTCAAAAGTATAATAGTATACTTTTTTTAATAATTTTTGACGAACAAAAAAATTGATCTGTCGAGCTTATTTCTGTATTTTCCAAAAGTGTTTCTATAGATTCACCTTGTGCTGAATCCCATTTCTGCAAGATTTACAACTTCCTAAGACCGATACAGGAAATGTTTCAGAAAATTTTGAATTATAAGTCGGAAGAGAAATTCCAGTTTGCTTATATTAAGCAATAAATCTCTATGGCTCTGGACATTATATTTTTTTTTAATTTTTAAACATTGTTTTCCTAATAAAATGTGCCATATGTAAAGTATTTTTGATCAATAGAGACTAAGTCAGTGATTAGAAAACTGGGCTTATTTATGATTTTTGATTATTCTCAAGGTTTAATTTAAATTTCTAGGAAAGTAGAAAAATAATAGTGAGAAATTTTGAAGCCACGTAAAATGAATGTCCAAACCACTTTTTGAAAATAAACCCAGTTAACAGTAAAAATCTCTACTAATTTTCGAATCATCATTAAAAATTTGCAAGCCAAAATTTTCTGGGTCGAGCAGTGATTGATCATTTTGATGCGCAACTTGCTGATTGAATAATGAATCCTAAATCTGTCTAAGAGCATCGTATATCATTTTGATTTAATTTTTGAATTAAATTTAGAACTGAAATTTATTGTGCTATACAGCTCCGTCCAGGAGTATGCGGACACCTAAAAGTTAACAGCTAAAAACAGGCACTCACTTTTTGCAAGATATCTCCGAAACCAAAGAAGATAGAATGATTTCTAAAAAAGAGTTGGAAAGGATATTATATCTTGTATCTCATGAGCCCTATTAATTAATAACCTTTAAAATTCGTTCTTAAAAGTAAGTCTAGGAAACTGTAAAAATGTTGATTCATTCTCGAATTATTATAGTAATATAAAAGCGTTCGAAAGATCAATCACCGCACGACCCAGCAACTTTTAGCTTGCAAATTTCTGATGATGAATTAAGAATCAACAGAGATTAGTGGAAATGTCACGGTTTATTTTTAAAATTTTACTTTGTTTTGCAGATATATCCCGCGATAAGTGAGTACATGTTTTTAATAGCTGCTTTTTTTAGATGTCCTTATACTCCTGGACGGTACTGTCAGAAATAAAGTTAATAGAAAATTGTATGTAATCAAGAAAAGAAATGTAGGTATTTGAAGGTAAAGGAGCTAAATATACTTATGAAAAAAGAAAAGGAGCTGGTGAAAAAACCGGTAATTTTTTCAAGGACTCGTGATGAGATTGATGGATGATCTGCGTTTCTGGTCCGCTGTCACGCCATCACCGGTTATATCAGGATTTCTCTTGCGAGTTTCCGGTGGGCTGATATCAACCAAAGAACACGCATCTACAACCCCTAAAACTGGCAGCAGATAACCGATCCGACCTCCCTTTACTTCTCCACCAAACCACCACTATCTCGTGCTGAAGGACCGGGTTAATGGGGCGTGAGAGAATTATTTTCGCTGAGAGCCGGGTCTCGTAAGACATGTCGAAAAAGCAGTCTAGAAATTCTTCATTTACAATTTAGAAGAACCCTTTGAACATCTTTTTAATTAAACTTCTTCAACTTTAGTATTGACTTATAACATAAGGTCATTGAAAATTTGTTCTCATTATAACCAGTTACATTAACTGCTATTGAGGTTTGATTTTCTTCTTTCATTTGGTCTTGAACTTTACACGGAAAAGGTTTATCCTATAAAAATTGCAGAACTTAGTCTGGGAATCTTGGACGATACCGAAATGTTATAAAAATTAAAAGCCTGCTTCTTTGAATCTTCACGAAAATATTTTAATACTAAGTACGAAAAAGAACCACATAAAGTCCTGGACACTCTAGAAAATTCTGATAAAGCAAAAAAAATTTGGAGACTCTAAAATGTCTAAGACAGTCTGGAGAAAAGTAAAGAGGTAGCGAATATAATTTTCAAGACCGTCTAGAAAAATATGAAGTGTTCTAAAGCAAATGAAAAAATTTGCACTGCAAAGCAGAATACCAGATTTTCAGTCTTTTGTTCACATGCCAAGGTCATAAAGTTAAAAACACGAGTAACGTATTCTTCACTCGTATCAACGCACACAAATCTAGTTCTATAACCTAACTTAACACGACTACATGCAACGCGATTCCCTAAGACATAATATCGCACGCTGGGTATATCGGTCGAAATCATCTTTATATACTAACCAGCAAAATTGTCACCTCTTGTGAGAAACGACCAGTGCAGGGCCAAAAATTAGTGGTCCCCCATGTGATATTTCATTTTCTTACTTCAACGTCGAATATTTTCTTGACAAGTTTCATTTGAATGTTATATTATAACTTCCTCATTTCATTATTTTTAATGTTGAGAATATTTATTTCAATGTAAATTCACTTTGAATTTATTACTGTGCATTTAAGTCGAAAGTTCAATACACATTTACGTTTTGTAGGTTTTATAAGTGCTGTTTAATTGGTAATGTAAGTAAGATAAATATTTTCAGGGTGGCGACTTGATAAGGAAATGACCAGGAATTTCATTGATCAGGAATTTAAGTAAAAACATGAAATATACTTCTGATCGCAGTAAAATTCAAGTTTCTATCATTTAAATAATTTTGGTCAATTCAGAAAAGTGATTTTTTCTTTACCTACAGTCGCAGACTATATAAGTGTGCTTATTAGTTTAGCATTTCATTTACTTCTTTCAAAATTCAACTACTTGGTTAAAAGTTAAACTTATTTATTAAAACTTAATTTTTTTATTTAACATTGATCATTTTAATTGAAAATTCATCCATGTCTGGCGTCGCTGGTCTAAAGCTAGAAATTTAAATAAAGTTTTTTAAGAAAACTGCTGACTAGTAGATCGAAAACCGTCCGAAGATCGACAATCTACATTCAACTACTTGTCTGGAAATTTTGGTATTTTGTGGAAAATTCGTCTTCTTCATAGAAAATCGATCTTTCTGGTTGAAAATTCTATCCTAGTTAAAGATTTATCATTTTTTAGTTAAAAATTCTTCCGTTTAGTTGAAAGTTAATTTATCCAGCTGAAAATTCAGCTGTTCTGTTTTTAGTTGAAATTAATCTTTCCTAGTTCAAAATTTAACAATTTGAATGAAATTTGGTACTTCATTGATAGAAAATTCGACTGTATTGTTAAAAATTCACGTATTTTTTTAAAAAGTCGTTTTTTTGTAGAAAATGATATTTTTTTGAAAGTTAACCTTTTTGTTCAAAAATAATTTTTCTTGATTACAAATTCAAGTATTCTAGGTAAATAATTATTAATTTAGTTAAAAATTCATCTGTTAGGCTAGAAATAATATGACTTTGTTAGAAGTTAAACTCTCTTGTTAAAAATCCTTTCAACTTTTTATTTTAACTTTACCACTTAAATATTTCATAACGTTAATTAAACACTCATTTCTTTTCTGGAATATTTATTTTTTAAATTAAAATTGAATTATTCCATTTTTTGTTGAAAAATGACCTTTTCTAGTTGAAAATTTGTCTATTTTAGTAGAAATTAATCTTCTTGGTTGAAAATTCATCATTTGCTCAAAAATTTAATTATTTCTTTTGAATATTCATCATCTTAGTTGAATATTGTATAGATTAGATATAGATATATAGATATTTATTGTCTTGGTTACAAATTTATTTGTTTGGTTAACTATTAATTCTTTTAACTTTAAATTTAAGTATATAATTAAATATTTACGATTATTCATAATCTCAGTTAAAATTTTATCTTTTTGTCTTAAAATTCAACTATTCTAAGTAATTTTTCTGACTGAAAGTTTAACTTTTCCTTTTTTTATTCATATTTTTCAGTAAACAATTTAATTATTTGTTTCAAAATTCAGTTACTTTGAAATATTTCGCTCTGTTGTCTTACAGAATGTTTAGAATAAACGTAATAAATTTGAAGAAATGTTTGAGTTTTACGGAAAATATGAATATCTTATTTTTACTTGACAAGAAAAATTGAAAAACTTGACATGAAAAGAAGGAAATGACCGGAAATTTGGAATCGCCCACCAAATCGCCACCCTTATTTTTCACTAAAATAACTAGAAATATACATGTACTAACAATCGTAATTAGGGCTCAAGAAATCTATTTTGTTAGTTATAAAAGAAGATATTTCATTTATTATTGTCTTTTTCTTGTTCTCAAAAATTAATTTTCAAAAAGTAAAATATTTTTAAAAATGTTTAAGTATTTAGCAGAAAATAAACTTTCTCTTCAAAAAATCATATTTTTGAGTCGAATATTCGACATTGTTGTACAAAATTTATATTTTCAATTTTAAATTAACTCTATTGTTGAAAAACCACATACTTAGGTTGAAAATTCAACTGTTCTGTAGATGATTTGTCTTATTGGCTTGAAAATTTCAAAATTTTTTTGAAAGTTAATGTATTTTCTTAAAAATTCTTCTTTTTTGGCAGAACCTCAATCTTGTTGGTAGAACATTCATTTTTTTGGTGCTCAAAGTTTAACCATTTGATTATAAGTTGAACTACCTTGTTAAAAATTAATTTTTTTTAGATTCCCCTTTCTGTTTAAAAATGTAACTGTTTTGTTGAAAATTTGTTTTTCATTTGATTAAATTGGATCCCAAGAAATCCATTTTGTTAGTTATAAAAGAAGATATTATATTTTTTTTTGTCTTCCTCTTACTCTTAAATATTCACGAAATAGTAACCGTTTTCGAACTTTAATCTGCTTGTATTGCAAGTAATTTTTTATAGGATTTGCCGATGAATATTTGCTTGATATACAAAAAAATTTCTTGGAATCAAAGAATCTTTTTCACTATCGGTAGAATGATTTTGGCTTCATACTTGAATTTTGTATGGTAAATAAGCAACTCTTTTTCCTAGACTATTATTGAGGATCACAAAAATTGTTTGCATTATTTAGTATTGAAAAGTTAAAAATCTTTTATCAAAAGTCATTTAAGATCTCCAACATTTTGGTACCCATCCAAGACTCCTGGACTAATTCTACAATTTTTATGAGACAACTTTTTTGTGTATATAGTTTGTGAAATGAAACCTTTTTATACATAATATTATCTTTTTAAACCAAAATGCAACATCCTTTATATTTAAATTCTTTTCATTTTATTGTTGATATCAAATCTAAGACGATTGATATTTTTTTCTAATCATACCTCCTGAATATTACCTGTTATTAGAGTTGGGTTTTCTTTATTTATTTTTTTTAGCTTTAGTAGTAGTAAAAATTCTTAAAAAGGAGCCCTTAACATTTAGAAGGTCATATCTCATTATTCATATCACTTCTATCAAAATTGAAGACTTACAAATATTAATTTTTATTAAAAATAGTGCAACTGTTAGTGACACAGGAGGTGAAACTTAAGTAGTATAATTATATATTGACAAAAAAGAATGTGCTTAAAGTTTTGAAAATTTAAATGAAGGGAATTTTTTTAAGATGGTTTTATAAACTATAAACAGTGCTAAAGTTTTTTCATATTGCAAAAAATAGATTACTAAAAGAAATTAAAAATACATTATTTTAAATTATAATTGGAACAATATTCGTGGATGAAATATGACTGGGAAATAATTTTTCGTTTATTTAAAAGTTCAAAACTTCACGTACATCCAAAAAGAATCTCAAAAAAGCAGTTGAGAAATTATTTATTTACAATTTAGCAGGACAATCCGAACATCTTTAAAATTTGAATTTTTTCACTTTATTATCGATTTCAAATCTAAGATCATCGCAAAATAAGATTAAAGATTCTATGTAATTATATTGCATAACAATAATACAAAATTACAATAAAGTAAAAAAAAGTTTTTTTCAATTTTAGAAGAATTTTTAGCGATAATAATAGGTGTACATGGTATTATTAAAAATAAATATTTGCTTAACACCAAAAACCACAAGGAAAACCAACTATAGTACTATTTGAGTCTATAATCTTAAATTAATTATTAACTGTTATATATAGCTGTCTATCGTTGCAGAAAATTGCGTCATAGTAGTCAGTGCCTACTTATAACCCAGACCGTATCTATTTCAGAAAAAAAAGGCAAAACAAAATAATAAAAAGACTCTCGAGTATCCTCTTCTCTAAATTGCAAAATATTCTCATTTCAGAATGCACATGTTTTCAAATTAAAGTGCTTTTATTTATATGCTCTTTCGAGATTGGAGTGCTCTTATGCTTAAATAGAAGTTGGAAAGATTTATTGCTGTTGGAATCGAAAAACTGGCAGCTTTAGGTTTTTCGGAATTGATTGTTCCGGAATCGTCCATGTTTGAAATCATTTTGCTTGGAATCACTTTACTGTCAAATAGGAGAAGTGGAAAGGAGGAGAAGGTATAATTTTTTCAAATTTCGGAAAGTATTATTATGCTGAAACTGCAGTAAGTTTTTCGACTTGCAAATCAATGAAAAATTACGGGAACTTAATTGTAAATTTGTTTACAAGTCCTAAATGTCTTTATACATTTTTACAAATGTCAGTTAACTTTCTCTAGGCGATAATTGATGTTCAATATTCCTCTAATCTCGAAGAACAGTATTAAAATCTACAGAAATTACAAAACTGTTGTTTTTTTTTTAAATATTTGAGGCTTTTATACTGGTGAAAGTACTTCAGAAACAAATTTTATCGTTCTGGAAAATCATAAATGTAAACGGTCAATTTTCGAAAAACTAATTTTTGTGTTTTTGTAGATTTTTTCTGAGCTGACCCTTTCTCATAATATATGCTTCGGATTATATTGGATTATATTGCTTACCTTTAAAT
>JAUELO010465936.1:0-12170 GCA_032357855.1 Amphibolips quercusostensackenii
AAATAATCTGATAATAGTATTGGCAGCAGCATAATAAGTTCCAATGATGTCACCATGAATGTTTGCTGCTACAAGATATTTTTCTCCTGTGGTTTTCAACCGCACAAAGCGTGGAGGCGATGAATTTGGTATTTCGATTGTCAGACGATGTTTTGATGCAAATTTCACTATTGTTGAATACAAATTAAGCGGTGCAGCTCCAGCAGAAGCAGCTGCAAATTTGGCTCCAGGTATGTGGGTCATTGGAAGAAAGAGGGAACCTGCTTTTATTATAAGTGTTTCAGGAGAAGGTTTATAGCCTTTAGGCTGCATACTCAATTCTGTAAAAGAAAAATGACATAATGACCTTTTAATGCCTAAAATATATTTGGTAGGAACAAAGTTGGTGTATGCAATATTCTAAAGTAGGCAAAAATATAGAATAAGGCCTTCAAATGTTGCGTGGTCTATCAAAAATTGTTTAGTCGCAATCAGAATGTGCACTAAAAAAAGTGGAGTATGCCGCTTATTAGTCAATTTCACTACATCGTCAACTAACTTCACTTGGTTAAGCGCTGAGGGGGAAACAAGGGACCCAGTGCATAGGATTTTAACTTTTAACATTATTTGCTACGCAAAAAATTCAGTTTCCTTCCCAGATATTTCAAAAGTTTTACAAGTGATCTCTAATGTTTATTTTAACTATTCGTCATTAGTATATAAATGATGAAAATGCCTATTTATTTGTCGCAGGCTTTACAGTATTTCAGATTTTTTTCTTTTTACCCTTTTTTTCATTTCTCCACGTAAGCACAAACGAAATTAATAGAGCAAAATACGCAAATTTACCTTTTTTTGTTTGAAGGTTAATTTTTTGTGATAAAGGATTATCTTTTTTGGTGAGCAACTTTATAATTCGGTTTTTTTTCTATCTTCGCACGACCTGACATTTATTAGCATTTAAATTCCTTATTATAAATACCACTCTTCAAAACTCCCTGTGCCCCACGCTAATTGAACTAAAACCAGAGTTTATAAGGTGAAACTACTATGTGAAGAGTGTTTTCCTGAAGTACAATATATTTATTTTTTCATTTTTCAAGTTATTTAATTTTATTTATTTTTAAATTATTTAATACATTTTATGGCAGCCGCAAAAAATGAACGTATTTTACTGCTTACAAATTAGGCGTAAACATTTTTTTTGATCCGCGTGAGTCTACCTGCATATATTTTGTTGCAGCATGCACTAAAACAGTAGTATTATACTATCACGTCGAACATCATTGTCAGCGATAGTTGACCCAATGTGAGGAAAAAACTAGCAGACATTACTTAAAAAAATTAATATGATTCGTCTGCCAGGAGAACTTTGCTGCCCTCTTACTTTTTATTGCAAACTTTACGCTTTACGATTAAACAAATGAAAAAAAAGAAGTATTGTATAGACAGAAAGAAAGGAAGTAGAAGGAGAGGTTCAATCGACTTCAGCAGTGGGACTTCGACACTATGTCGAAAGTCGAAATCAAACGGACGTCTTTTTCTAACGTGTAGACATACAGAGAAAGGTTCTTTTGACTTTTAAATCCGAAAGATCATAAGAGTCTCATTGCAGACATCGAAGTGTGCAGCTGTAGTGTTTTGAAATGTCAGATTGTGGAAAAACGACACAAGGTAAAAACAAGAAAAATAGACAAAAGTGGTTCACCCAAAAAAATCTCAACATTTTTATTGATAATTTTCTAGTAGGATGCGTATTTTTTGATTAAATTGTGAATAATAACATTACAAATAAACAAATTATTTTTTGGAAAAACGACACAAGGTGTAATAAAATGTTAATAAACAAATTTTTTTATAGAATGCGCAGTTTTCACATTCTTATGAGAGAAGAAATCAGATTTGTGCAAAATTTGACCCTCCCCCTCCTTTTTTGTTAAATGTCAACGTTTTAAAACTCTATGAACCCAAAAAACATGTTAATCGTGAATGCGTCTGTCTGTGGTGCATTGTGAATGTCAGTGCGTGTGTCGACTTTTAGTTTGTTAGCACTGTAACTTTCGAATGAATCGACAGATGCGATTGACTTTTAGTATACTCTTTAAGTGCCTTTAATTGAAAGTAAGATTTTTTAGCTATCCATTTTTTATTAAAAGTCAAAAAGTAACAGCATTTAAAAAATTTTTGAGACTACTTTCTTTAAAGATTTCAAATTTTATGTATGATTATTAGTAGTACTCAAAAAGATCAACAATTCATCCTGATAATTTGTTTAAAAAACAATTACCAGAGTTATAGCACTTACGAAATTCCAAAAAATAAACGAAAATAAACATTTCAGGCCAAACAAGGCACGATATAAAAAGAGTCAAGGCGAATAAACGATTTTTAACACCCTACATGATTTTTGTAAGAACTGTTTAAATGTTTAGAAAAGTTGACAAATCAAATTTTGATTGCACAAAAAATAATGAAAAATCATAAATTCTATTTTGTGTTCAAATTATGCATGATACGACAAAAGATAAAAGGCAAAAATTATTTACTTAAGAATGATCGATAAACTTGTTTTAAATCACTTTTTGATTTGACGCGTAGTCTTTATTTTATGAGAAAAACCACCCTTTGTTTTTTCAGGCTGGGTTTGAACTCGATACACGTGTCGGCCCATTGTCGTTATGAAGGTAGCTTGTACCTTCTCAAATTCGTGAATTCAATACCTTAAACTCAAATTTTTTTAATGAATCAAGCACTGATTTTAGTGTAAAATAAAATTTTTGAATGGTAAACTCAACTAACTTATGCATTCGAAAATTTTGTTTTATGCGAAAAATATTAAACTAATCAGTTTTTTCATCTGTAAAGGCATCGTAGTTAACACATATTAAATGCTAGTATTTATATAGTGAAATAAGCCCATTAATTTTTTTGAGTTAGAGCTTGAATCCAAAAGCCTTGAATAAATATTACCTTGTACGTAAAAGTTGACAGACGTTACATAAACGTTTTAAAAACTATTTAGAATTAAGTCAAAACATTTTCTAAAAACGTCTAATGTCTGAAATACGTCTTCAAAATATCTTTTCGACATTGAATGTTTAAGGAGCATTATTATTCACATTGACTTAGGACCTAGTTGAGACGTTCTATAATGTCATTCCGTTACGCTTGTGCCCTCCTCAATAGCAAACTCTAAAAATTTGGCGTTATGTTTGAGTTTATTAAACGAAGAGTTGTATTTCTTTGATGAAAGTTACCAATTCTTATTGGAAGCTGAAAAGTTGCAAGAATTCAAGTTATCTTGGGGTCAATTATTGTAGAAAGCTTAAATGCTTTAAGAAATAAAGGTTATGCCACAAAAACTTCTATTCTTCAGAAAAAGTTATTCCTCTATTGGGAAAGCTGACAAATGTTGCTAGATTTCAAGTTTTTGTTTGAGTCTTCTGGAAAGCGATGGATGTTTTAAAGGAAATGCAATTAGTTGTTGTGAAAAACTATTACAAGCTTAAAAAATTTTAGCTGAGTTTAACTTTATTTAACAAAAATTTGTATTCTTCAGAAAAAGGCATCAATCCTAGTAGGAAGTCTAATTCCTTAACAAAAATCAATGCTATCTGTAAGATTTCAAATGAAAATAGATAATTCAAAAGAAAAACCAATAATCATAGGTATGGCCCTTGCGCCCGCTGCAATGTAGCTTGCACACGCTTCTCATCTTTTTGTTAAAACTCAGCGGTATTCGGAATGATTTACTTTAACTAAGGTGATATTTATTCGCATTTATTATTGTCAGATAAAATTTTGCCTTTGACTCAGACAGGTTCTATAATAAGAGACGATCTCTCTCCTAATTTTTTTAATGCTTGGTGTAGGGTTCTCGAGCAAGCATTACTGTCACAAAAGATACCACCGACTTAGTACATCCAATTCGCAAGTCGTCCGCAGCCGCCAATTAGAATGGCAAAAATAAAGGACCATCAGACATGAGCAGCTATTATTAAGCAAAACAAGGAAAACCGTGATTCCCTAAAAAGCTTAATTGGTTACCTTGAGCAGGAAAGCAACATCCTCTACATTAGAGAAGCTTTCACTCTGTATTTTGGGCATATATGCAAAGGGGCGCTCGAGCTGACGAGGGATAGAAAAATTAAATGTCTAATAATATTTAACGGTTAAATCTCCAGTAGAAAGAAGAACGTTTCAAGGAGAATTATTATCACTTATCTTTGAGATCACGACTTGTTACAACAGCAATCATGGCGTTCACAGATGAACTTTAACGGCGTATCAACAGCAGTCACCGCATATCTTTTTTCTTCAAATGGTTTTCTTGTCTGTAGCGCTTGAGATAGTATTTTTTAAATGCATAACTTTTTTTATCAGACTATTTTTTTTTCGCTGCCTTATTAAAGCTGGATTTTATTTTAATACAATATATATTTAATAATTTTAAGTAATTTTCTCTATGATTTGAAGAGCTTTGTATTCTGTAAAGGTGCATGTGGTCGGGCCTGTCTTGTTTATCTTGTGCATTGTTTCAACGTAAGCGCATCGTCATCTCTTTAGGGGTGCCCTTAATAAATGTCACTGTACTCTTTATTGCTCAAATGTCCTCTGAAGTGCTTTATTCAGTATTTCGCTTGTTACTTGTCTCAAAGGGTTTCCTTATCTGCTGCAGCTTGTCTTCTGCGTCCTGTACTCATATCAACGTACATGAGCAAGCGGACAATATGCTACGTCACTTGTTCTCTTCTGCTTCACTTTTGTTGAATTGAAATTTTTTAGAACCCATACTTATCATATCATTGCAGTTTCAGCTACATGGTTGAAACCTGATACCCTTTTCAGTGCCGTTATGATCAAGAATAATTTTTTGCTTTATCAGGACAGAGAGGAGTAAAGGTAAGGTAGAGTATGCCTCAACTCACTTGTAAGTATTTTATACTACTTTATTATTTCAAGTCCACAAGCAATCAATCCGATAGCGTAATATATATTTGCTTGAAGCCTCGGTCAGAGAAGATCTATCGTTAGTATGGGTAACTTACAGAGCTCCCAATGCCAATAGTCACAGGAAACATAGGTCAGATCTTTTTGCGCTAGTTTTTAACAATAAAAACATTTTAATACAAAATTTAAACAAAAATCTGAATACATATAAAAATCTAACGATTTACTTGAAGTCTGTAGTTTTCTCTGCGGGATTGTCCGTTCTTCTTTATGATTTCACTCACCACACTTACAAGATTAACACGTGGTTTGGCCTTTTAATATGAGACGATGTATACTAAGTAACGGCTTATGCACAGCACCCTATTCCGTTCTTTACAAATCAGGATTTGATTAATATTAAAAACCAACTATTCTGTAACCTTTTATACAGGCCGACTGCCACGCAGATCCGTCGTCTTAACAATATTGATGTGCAGGAATTTCATGAGCACCTCAAGACCTACAATTTTGATAACCTAATGCCACAATGTGATGCTAGCTCTAAAGTAGAAAGGTTTCCTGCTGTCTTAATAGAGATCTCTGACAAATCGTCTAGAAGAAGTCACAATGGTGGTTTTATTTGACTTCTTTAAGGCTTTCCATTTCATTAACCATACAGTTTTACTTCAAAAACTAAGGTCTTTCCAATTACCTAGTTCATTTATTTATTAGTTTTTGTTTCTTCTTAGCAATCGACGAAAGCGGATCATAAATATTAAAGATGACTCATCGAAATATGTAAAACGTAAGAGAGCGGTTTCTTAATGGTTTTCTCTCGCTTCTATTTTGTTGACTGTTTACACTTATGATCTACGTGACGAGTTATAATTCTGCAAATATTTAAAGTATGCAACTAATATTAAATTCTACCTCTTAAGGCCAACGTCTGATCTAGAAAATATGATAGGCAAGGTTCAGATCGACATAGTCTTTGTGGCACCTTTGGCTGTCAAGAACGGGCTTATGCCGAATCGGATTAAAACCTAGCCATTATTATTAGGCAACATTTGACCGTTATTTGATTATATTTGCAATGCGTTCGATTCCATCATGAAAGACCTTAACGAAAAATTTGAGAAGCCCTGAATATATGTGTTTTTTATTTTTGTAATTTACCTAAAAGTAAACATATCTCTTTATATCGACAAAGAGCTGGGTTAATGAATATAACTGAAAAAAGGAAATTTTTCATAAGCAACTTATTACACTTCACATTTGCAGATAATAAGCCATAATACATATTTAAATTATTATTCACCTTTGTCAATAGAAATCCTAAACGAGCAAGATTGTTTATAGAGATGTAGATCCAAGCTTTAAGTTTAAATTGAATAAACTCAAATTAATTTATAAGTTAATTGAAAGAATTATTTATTCTAATTCAAATTTAATTAGGTTTAAATTTTAAATTTTAAGCACATAGAACTTGCAAGATGAAAAGGTTGTTTAGGGCTGGGGGTGCACGCCTGTGTAAGAAACTTCCAATTTGTTTTACATACGCATGCACTCATGTTAGGGTACAACCCTGTCTTCAGATTTTGATAAATTTAGTAAATTTTTATTTAACAAAGACATTATTTTTATTTCTAGTATGCTCTCTCAATTTTATAGTTTATTACTTACTTCTATTTTTGCTTATATTTTTCTTGCGTTATAGATTTAAGTACCTATTGTATAATTTTTGTATCTTAGACGGCTACTTAGCTCTAGAAATTTTTGGATAAATTACAAATTACAAGTTATTGTAAAGAGCAAACAAAATTTAACAATCTGTGGGTGAATTTACGCTTCTTTAACGGAAAAATGTATTCTTCAAAAAAGTATGAGGTAATAATGTTTAGATTTTTTCAGTTAAAGGAATACTTTGAAAGAAGAGTTGTCAGGGATTGCTAAAATTTGAAAGTTCCTAAAGTTTAAGGTTAGATTTGCGTTTTTTAACTAAACACTTTAGCTAAGTATACTGCTTTTACTTTATTGGTTGGCACAACAATTTTTATAGTTCGTAATGTGGTTCAGTTTTTGCAGCAACAAGCGGGGGTAACATCAAGGAAATAATTGTGCGCATCAATAAATAATTGTGTTTTACAAGCTCCAATGAATAATAAATAGGTATTATAAAAATGAACAACGCAAATAAAAAAATATATGTTTGTGTAGCTTTGATCATCAGTATAATTAAGTCTTCGAACACAGTGGCCTAATATGTTAGAAAAAAAATCATAGCCTTAATATGACGTTAAAGAAATTGAAATAATGGTATAAACCGACTGTTTAACAATAATTAAAAGCATCGGTATAAGCGTTTTTTTATATAAGTTCAATATAATTTCGTAATACTGAAACTACTAATTGTTCATTTATTTCATACTTTGTGCCCATTATAATTAATTCAGTATTCGTAGAAGTAAAGTAAAAAAGTAAATTTTTTATCTACTTTCAAGTTTTTTTTTAAATATTTTTTTGGTGGTAGAATACATGTTTTTAAACAATACAGGCTTGTTTGGAAATTCTGACAGAAAATATACATTCAGCGGTTTGAATTACATAAAAATGATCTATTTGTGTCTGCTTATCTGGATATTTTGTAGGGTGTTGGGGTGTACTTACTACTTTTACAAAAAAAAGTTTTGTTAGACCAGATAAGTCGTCTTTTTTATTTTTTAAGCTTTTGCTTTAAAATCCAGACAGCAAATTACCAAATTACGGCATATTTTTTTTCTAACCTTCAGTAACACGAAAAGGCAGGTTTTTCAAGTTGGCTCTTTTATTTTTAAAGTATCTGTGTAGTGTCCTTTCCTGCGCTTTTTTTGTTTGACAAAAACATCCTTCTCCTGTAATAATTTAAAGCAGATATCTACGCTATTTGCTTGGCTAAGCTTTCGCTTGTTTCTCTGCGATCTTAATTTGTTTCCTGTGATCCTTATTTGTTTTGCATATTTCTTTTAGTTGCATAATCCTTGGACTAGAATTGTCTACGCTACAGGCTTAGTGATGAGTCATGGGAAAAGGTAGAAAGCTTCTTACGATGCAGGACCTCAAAAACCCAGTATCAGCGGCTGGTCAGTGTAGGAAAGCAAGCTCGCAACCGTCGTCATCAAGCAACTGCAGTTCTATTGTAGTGTGTAACTTGGTTAGAATAGGATTTCATGTAACAAATGGAATTTCATCTTACATTTGTGATTAAAACGTCGACCTCTTCTCTTAGGTTTGTAGTGGATATGAAATAGACAAAAACCGCAGAAACATAAGTGAAAGTATCAAATATTTGTATCTACAATTCTTTGGTTTCGTAATTTTTAATCAAGAATGTATTTGGGTTCCGGAAAAAATATGTAGCACTTGTCATTAAATGCTGCGAAGAGCAAAAAAGTCAAAACAATTCAAGATTGAAAATGCGCATGCCCTCTATGTGGAAAAAACCGCTGACGCGCAAAAATTGTTACTTTAACACGACAAGCGTAAGTGGAACGAACAACATAAATAAGTCGTCTGCATCTGTATTTCATGAATCTGAGAAATAAAACGACAATAAAACCATCAATTAAAGAAATTAATCTCAAGTAGAACAAATTTAGATAAACAAAAGTTTAAAAAACTAATTGATAAGTGAAATCAAAAGTGAGACTGATAGCGGTAGTGAGTCTAGTGATAATGATGACTATAGTCCTTATAATTTTAAGAAATAGTCAAAGGAAATTTCTTAGGAAAAAGTAAACGATATTGTACGAAATTTGAGTTTGCTAAAGGATAGAAAGAATTATCTGTCATCGTAGTTAAAACATAATGTTGTGGAAGTAACTTCAGTGAGCGCGTCCTTTTACAGACAACGAGAAAACGAATGTCAACAATATTTTTCTCGAGATGAAGAAAATTAATTTATCTATTGTCATAACGTTGATGTATTGACCAATGAATTAAAGTCTGGGTGTCTGAATGCTAATTAGTAGACATTCTTTATAGATTTTTGAAAGAAAAGCATAAAAGTTGTGTGATAACATTATACTAATGTATATGCACCTATTTTGTGTCGATCACTCGGTTAAGATAAAAGAAGATTACTTAACTCATGAAGCAGTACTGCAGAAAATTGAGTACTCGGAACACAACTAAAGAATTTAAAGGGATCTAAAAATAATTACAATATCAATAAAACAACATAAAGGACACATAAAATACCGTGCTTTCTTTTCCAGTGGGACAGTGAAGATCGAAGGAACCATTGCTTCGAAACTCAAATAAATCAACAAGAAAAAAATCATGGCTGAGTTTCAAGTGTGGTGGATAATTTTTCTGGCAATCGCAAAAGTGAAGGTTACAAAGAAAGAGTTGCTAAGCTAATAAAAAATTAAAGAAATTTGGTTGTTCAATGTATCTGAAATTGTATTCTATAGATTCCCGTTTTGACTATGTTCTAGAAAATTCAGGTGATTTAAGTAACGACAAGAAGAAAAATTTCATTAGGACATAAAGACGATGGAGCAAGGATATCAAGGAAAATGAGATGTCAACATGATCCTTTGAAGATAAAAAAATTAGGTATTTTGAATGAAATGTATGATTTTCCCATTCTTTTTTATGATGTCATACTTCAAAAGCCTTAGTCTTCGTGAAATTAGGAAGGTCTCTTCACCCCTCTCCCTCTTCCTACAAAAAATTGAGTCATGCGATATAAAATAAGCTATTTCTATATGCTTTGAACCGCTAAATGCTAACTCTCTGTCAGAATTTATGAACAAGCTTGTCTTGTTTGATAGCTTGTTTTTTTTTCACCAAAAAAATCAACACGAAAACAAGTTTTTGAGGTTAGAAGGTAAATAAAAGCTAACGGTGGGATGCTGAGTTCAGATGCGGAATCAGCGACATTATATCTATCGGATGTGACTACTCAGGTTTGGCGAAACATAAAATTTTTTTCAGCAAGGTTCGATGGTATTGTTCTCTATGCACCCACTCCTTCATTGCACAGTATTGATCCCAGTAGACCAGAAAAAAATTTCTATGTGTTTTTCGCCGCCGAATCTGAATATTTTGTTGAGATTTAAAAAAGTACGGTTATATTTTTTCAAATTTTTTATACAAAAACAGCCAAAAAAAACTACGTTTTTTGAGGTTAAGATAAAACCTAAGAGTGATAACGAGATTTTTACCTTTAATTCAGAGTCAGTGAACCAAAATCCATAGGATATGACTACTCTTGTCCGTCGGACAACCTTTTTTATGTATGGCTGTGATTATCAAAGCCGCTATACTGTTTTTGAAAATTTTAATTCCATATGTGAAATCAAATTCCCAAAAAACGATAGTCTTTTTCTAGCTCGAACTCGTGGCTTACGAAGATGTATACACATACATTTTTCTTTGGTCGTGGTTCAAAAAGCAAGTACGGATTTTTCATTTTATTGAGGTGGATTACCGTAGCTTGGTAAAGAGTTTGAAAGTGAATTAAAAATATATTATAAATGATCGTCAAATTTTTCTATGTTATATAAAATTCCAGATCCTTTTAGCGAAACTAATGAACAAGAAATTCAATTTTAAAACGATAACCTTCAGTAGAAATAAATTTTATAAAAAAAAGAAATGATTTAAACTCAAAAACTCAAAATTATTATTTAAGTATGTGTCTCATTTTTACTTCAATCAAAATCTAAATATGAAGATAAAAACATTATCTACTTATGATTTTTATAAAAATACTAACCTTCTGCAGTCCTAGGTATTTGCATTCCTTGTGAAAGAGGTATTAAGGTTTCAGGGTTTAGACGTCTTGGTGTGCTTATTTTTGTACAAGAACAAGAGAAATGTATAAAGCTTAATAAATCATTAATTTTTTTTATCGACTTGCACATAAAAAACGAAATATAACGTCTACCCTAATTTCAGAGTTATCTTTACCTGCAACGAAAGTTACCTTTACATGTTACCATTTACTTTTTTTTTTATTTCACATTTATTTTAAAAAAGTAAGACTAACAATTGTAAAGATGCAATCACAAGGTTATAGTGTATTCATATTGTAGCATCTTCAATATAATTTGACTGTCACTAGCACACAAGTAGCGTTACAATTTCTGTCTTGCAAATCATTTACAAGTAACATAAGTTTCTGTTTTGTACTAAAAAATTTATTGAGTGAAAAAGTAAGTGAACATAGATATTTGCAGAGAGAATGTGTGTAGCATCAATGCTTGTGTTTTTCTAGTAACTATAATTGGTACCTTGTTCTTGTTCGTAATAGGAAGGTTTTTTTTCTCTTTCCCTAGACGGTCTGTCAGCATACACTTTTGTTTCGTATAAAATTTCTGCTGCGACGTTTGACCTCGAGATATTTTAATGTTCTTCAGTAATCTAGGTTCGGCTTTTATCTTTACCAGCTTCATAAAGGCTCGCATGGTCATCGAACCGAACGCCTCGGTCTAAAATCTAACTTGGACTGGGTCTACAATATTCTGTGACTGTACAGGGATGCAAGAAACATGCATGACATTAGAGGAGGTTTCATAAAGATCCAAATATATAGTATCAAAAATATCAGTAATAGCTTTCTGATCACGATCATCAAGAGAATCATCGGCCGTGCTAGTAGTTTCTGGTTAATTAAATACTCATGAAAAAATATTCTTATGTGCAATGTGCGCAGTGTAATCTTCTGCATACAGCTTATAATATTATCTGAGCTCTAGAAAAAGGTAAATTCAGTGTTTTCAAATTTTATTCCCATATCCTTAATTTGCTTGTTGAAATTCTGTTTTACATCGAATTTTTCCGAAACTGTGACCTCCGCATTGCTTATCTTTTTTTCAACAACAGTCAGTCTGGAACGAATCAGAAAAATACACAAATAAAGTTGACAACTTCAGAGTCACCGTATAAGACACCACACCTAGATGCCATCAAGATTTCAGCACGGTTGCCACGCTTTTGCTTAGCGGTTTTTTCTTCGCGACCATCCCTGTAAAGTTGTTTGCGATTGCTTATTGATCACATGTATAAATCTGCAAGCTGAAAACGCATCCGGTCACTTTGTCATAAGCCGCCTGGTTTAATTTCAGCGGAACCTAACTGGAGACGTTATCTGTACGATTTAAAATTGGTTATATAGAAAACAGTAGCATCTTACTGTGAGTGGGTGCTATTCGACAATAATGCACCCGCTTCCGGCAAACTCGCGGTAACGTATTAGCCCTAACTACGTCTTA
>JAUELO010465944.1:0-12170 GCA_032357855.1 Amphibolips quercusostensackenii
AACTCAAAAAGATATAGATTTTTCAAAATTGGAGTGCTAACACAACGCTTGCACACCAAATTGTAATGTTTTTCAAAAATTCTTTCACCAATCGTTTGGTCATCGTTTGGTCACGTTTGGAAACCCATTTTTGACGTTTGGACGACAAAATTGTGCGGGTTATCAAGTTTTCAACAAAATCAGTAGCACTACAGATTTTTCCAAGTTTCTTTCAGCAATCAATTTATAATCGTTTGTCGGCATTCCGAAGCATATCTCCAGCATTGTGTAATGCAAATAGAGTAAAAGAAATAGAAGCTTCCCTTACCTCACTCTTCAACTGGCAGCTTTAGTATTTTTAAGCAATTCTTTATTTGAACGTAAGATGATTGTTTGGTAACCTGAATTTACTTAGTATGGATTATAATTATTAATATCGAAAAGGAGTTTTACTATTTTTTACAAATCAATAATCAAAAATTAAAAATCTGCAATAGAGTCAGGCCTCAAGTTTACTAGATGGCACTATATAGCGCCAACTTTTAAAATTATACGAATAATAAATATTTTTATATCAAATTTTCAAAAATTCTTTCACCAATTGTTTGGTCACGTTTGAAAACCCACTTTTGACGTTTGGACCATAAAATTGTGTGAGTATCAAGTTTTCAAAAAAATCAGTAGCACTACAAATTTTTTAATTTCTCCAAGTTTCTTTCAGCAATCAATTTATAATCGTTTGGCGGCATTCGGAAGCATATCTCTAGCATTGTGCAATGCAAATAAATAAAGTAAAGAAGTTAAAAGAAACTACAAGCCCTCCTAACCTCACTCTTCAATGTGCGGCTTTAGTATTTTTAACAAATTCTTTATCTAAACGTTAGATGATTGTTTGGTGGTGTTTGGAAACCTCATTTTACTTAGTATAGATTATAATTATTAATACCGAAAAAGAGTTTGACCATTAAAAAGTAAAATTAGGAGTTGACAAATTTAATTTAAATATGTTAAATATTGAATAAAAAATATTATTTATAGTATAAATAATATATTTCAAAAATATTAAATAAAATTAATTGAATGATATGAAGTAAATAAATTTTCATTTTAAAAAGAGACTTATTTACTATAACAATATTTATTATTTGTGTAATTTCAAAAGTTGGCTGGACAATGCTAGAGATATGCTTCCAAATACCGCCAAACGATTATAAAATGATTGCTGAAAGAAACATGGAGAATTTTCAAAATTTGTTGTGCTAGCGATTTTTTTGAAAACTTGATAACCCACACAATTTTATCGTCCAAACGTCAAAAGTGGTTTCCAAACGTGACCAAACGATGACCAAATGATTGGTGAAAGAGTGTTTAAAAAACATTAAATTTTGATGTGAAAGCGTAAAGTTAGCACTCCAATTTTGAAAAATCTATATCTTTTTGAGTTTTGGCGTCCAAATGACCAAATTTAATTTCCAAACGACCAAACGACAACCAAACGATTCCATCAATAAAAGTTTGGATATTAAATTGTTGGTGTGCTAACTTCACGGACACCGGACAAAGCGATCATAGTAAATCACAGTCAATCACATGGGCTGAGGTTGATGAGTTGGTTGTTTATCCGCTAGGGACAGCACCATCGCTATTATAATGCGCGGTTTCTGCTTGAATTGTGAGAAACAAACACAAAAATAGTTTTAAATAAAAATGGCTTTATGAATAATGTCTCCGTTTCTGAAATTGAATCTAGAATCTGAAAGTGCAAGAAAACACAATTTTTTATATTTTAAGGTAACGGTGCCTTTTTACGTATCTCGATTTCGAATTATTCATTGAATAAATATTTCACACTGGGTTCACATCTAGGTTCTTGACCAATCAAATTTGTTATAAATCGACGAGATACATACAATTTAATTTCACGAATAATTCGAAATCCATGGTCCATAGAAGTATAGGAATAAAATATAAAATTCTTTTAGATAAAATTGATGTAAAGCTATCATATTTAATTCAGTGATTCAGTGTAGGGCTTGACTTTTGGCTTATGTATTACAAATGTCAACTTTTCTTCCACAAGGATGAACTGTTTGATGTCATATTTTAACCACATAATCTAGATGGCAAAATACAAGATCTGCAATCGTCCTTTTTTCGAAATAGTCTCGTTTTTTTTTATTTATCGAAAAAACGCTGGGCTTATGCCTTTCGGAACGTGCAACCCGCCACCAAAGATAAATTTTTAATGAAAGAGAAACTGGAATAGTTAAATTTAAAAACAAAAAGATAAATTTTCAACAAAGAAGATTAATTTCAATGAAAAAGACGAAATCTCAACAAAATACACGAATTTTTAATTTTAAAAAATGCATTTTCAAACAAAAAGTGAATGTGTAAATTTTAAGTTAAAAAAATTAATGTTTAACCAAAAAGATGAATTTTAATACTAAGATGAGGAAATATTCTACTGAAATAGTTAAAATTTAAGTTAGAAAACAAAAATAATTTTTAAACAAAAAAATAGTTACATTTTCATACAAAGTGATGAATCTCTAGCTAAAATCAATTTTCAACAAAATAGTTTAATTTGCAATCAAACATATAAACTATATTCAACTATTCAACTGTAAACGATCAATTTTTTTACCAGTAATAAAATAGTTAAATTTTCGGTTAAAAAAAATTAATTTTTCACCAAACAGAAAACGAATTCTAAAAAAATACTTAAATTTAAAAATAAAAAACATCAATGCTTAACCTGAAAAGCACATTTTTAGCAAAGTTGTTCAACTTTGAACCAAGTGGCTGAATCTTGAAATAAACTAGATGGAAATTTAAAATTGAGATGAATTTTATACTACGATAATGGAATATTCAATTGGAATAATTACATTTTCAATTTAAAAAATATATAATTCTCAACTAGAAGAAAAATTAAATTTATAAAAACTAGTTACATTTTCAAACGAAGTGTTGAATTTTCAACTAAAATTAAGAATCTTCAACTGAAATATTAGAGTTTTATAATTAAATACTAATTATTGAATAATTAATATTATTATATATTATTATAAATATTATATATTATTAAATATTAATATTGATCATTAATTATTAATATTAATTAAATATTAGAATTTTGATAAAGACAAAAAATGAATTTCCAACTAAAATGATGAATCTTTAACTAGAATAATTAAAATTTCTACCAGAAAGATTAATTTTCAACCAAAAAGAAAATTTTCTAACAAAGAAGATGAATTTTCAACTGAAAATTGAAGTCCATCTTTTTGCTTGAAAATTGAACTAGTTCATTGAAAATTCATTTTTTGAGTCGAAAATAAATTTTTTAAATTGCAAATTCCACTATTAAATTTCTGGTTGAAAATTGATATTTTTGTGTTGGAAATTCCATTTTTTAGTTTAAAATTTAATTTTTTTTTACTGAAAATGTAACTTTTCTTTTTCTGCTTGAAATTTATATATATTGTTGTAAATTTGTTCTTTTTGGTATAAAATTCATCTTCTTGGCTAAAAGTTGAATTACTTTTTCAAAAATTTATTTATTCACTTTGAATTTTTCTTTAGTAGAAAATTGAACTAATATTGAAAATTCATTTTTGAGTTAATTAATTTTTAAACTGCAAATTTCACTATTTCATTTCTGGTTGAAGATTGGACTATTTTGTTGAAAATTCAATGTTTAATTTGAAAATCATTCTTTTAAATGCAAATTTCACTATTTCATTTCTGGTTGAAAATTTATTGTTTTAAGTTGTAAATTCAACAGTTTTGTAAAAAAGTCCTTTTTTTCGAAAAGTTCAACTTTTTTGTAAAATATTCTCCTTTTAAGGTTGGAAATTCATCTCTTTTGGTAAATTTTTTTTCTTCTTAAAAATGTAACTGGTTGATGGTTACAAGTTAATTTTTTCTTTGATGATAAACCTATTCGTTAAAAACTGGTATTTTTTGGTTGAATTCGACTGTTTTTTTTATTTGAAATTAAAATATTTTCTTAAATAAATACTGATTTCTTTTGTTGATGATATATCAATTCAGTGGAAAATTCAGTTATTTTGTTGAAAATTTAATTATTTTGATAAAAATTCAACTCTTTTTAATGAAATATTTAATTATTTTGTTGAAAATTGAACTAGTTTGTTAAATATTTGTTTTTCCAAATAGATAATTTGTCCTTTTAAATTTAAAATTCTACTATTTGGCTAAAGATTGAACTACATATTCTGTTTAAAATTTAATTTTTTAGGTTGAATATTAATTTTTTTTTACTGAAAATGTAACTATTCTATTCTTGTTTAGAAATTGATATATTTGGTTGTAAATGTGTCTTTTTGGTATAAAATTAATCTTCTTGAAAAGATTAATTTTCAACCAAGAAAATTATTTTCTACCAAAGAAGACGAATTTTTAATTACAAATTGAATAGTTTAATTTTTAGTTAAAAAATTAATGGTAAACCTAACTGATGATTTTGCAACTAAGATGGTGAATCTTTAACTGGAATAGTTAAATTTTAAATCAACAAGATGAATTTTTAACAAAGAAGATTAATTCAACCTAAAAATACGAATTTTAACAAAATACATGAATTTTCAACTAAAAAAGATAAATTGTCAAAAGAAAATTGAGTAGGTAAATTTTCACTTAAAAAATTAATGTTTAACCAAAGAGATGAATTTTAAAGCAAAACGAGAAAATATTCTATTAAAATATTTGAAATTTCAGTTTGAAAATAAATCATTTCCAACAAAAAAAAGAACTAATTTTCAAAAAAATAGTTACATTTATAAACAAAGTGATGAATCTTTAAATAAAATCAATTTTCTACAAAATAGTTTAATTTACAACCAAACAGTTGACGTTTTGAATTTAAAAAAATAATTTCACCAATAATGAACTATTTAAATTTTCGGTTAAAAAAATTAATTTTGCGCAAAACAGAAAACGAATTTTTAACAAGATACTTGAATTGTAAAATAAAAAACATTAATTTCAACCAAAAATTAAATTTTCAGCAAAGCTGTTTTCAGCTTTGTTGCTTTCATTTTCAAAGAAATAGTTTAATTTTCAACTGAAAAAGATTAATTTTCTACCAAAAATGCTAAATTTTTAATAAAAAATTTGAGTTGTCAAGCTAAAATGGCGAGTTTTTAAGAAAACATTTGACTTTTCAACTCGAAAAGATCAATTTTCATGAATAAAGTATATTTATAACCAGGAAAGATGATTTTTTAACCAAATAGTTGAACTTTAAAGAAAATAGTAAAGTTTATAACAACATACAGTTAAATTTTCACCCTAAAAAGATGAATTTTTAATCAAAAGTTGAATTCAACAACAAAAAATGTTGTAACAAAATAGGTAAATTCTCAACCAAAACACTAATTTGTGACTAAATAGTTGCATTTTTGAACGAAAATAACAAAGTTCTATAAAAAGAAATCAATTTTTAACCCCAAAAGAAGAATTTTCTACAAAACATATTTTCAACCCGAAAATACCATTTCTCAACCAAAAATGTAATGGTGAAATTTTAAGTTAAAAATTTTATTTTCAGTAATAAAAATCAACAAAATAGTTAAATTATCAACCGAGTAATTAAAGTTTCATTTAGTAAGATTAATTTTCAACCAAAAAAGACGAATTAATAACATAATATATAAATTTTACACCGAATTGTAGAATATTTCGCTAAAAACAATTGATTTTCCACCAATAATGGTATAGTTAAATTTTCAATCTAACGCAAAATTAATTTTCCACCAATAAAAAACAAATTTTCAACAAAATACTTGCATTTCAAAATTTAAAAAATCAATCTTCAACAAAAAAAGTAAATTTTTAACGAAGTTGTTCAACTTTTGACCAAGTAGTTGAGAATCTTCAAATAAAATAGATGGTGATTTAAAATAGTTCAATTCAACCAAAAAAGACCAATTTTAAATAAACTATATGAATTAAAAAAAAATTGTTTAATTTTCAAGTAAAAAATATTAATTTTCTACTCGAAAAGATCAATTTTCAAGAAAAAAAAAATCATTTTCAACGAGGAAAGATGACTTTTCAACCAAACAGTTGAATTTTTAAGCTAAAAAGACGAATGTTCAACAAAACAGATACATTTTTAACAAAATAGTTTAATTTTTAACCAAATACTTGAAATTTTAACTTAAGAGATATAATTTTCACCAAAAAGAAAATGAATTTTTAAATAATGTAAACTATTACATTTTCCGTTGAGAATTCGTCTATTTGGGAAAAAAATTGATCTAATTTATGTAATCCACAGTAATTCTGAATATGGAGGTAATCAATTTCATACCTTTGTATTTTGGTTATATTGTTGGAAATAAAAACACGTAAGCGATTTTACAGAAACAGTATAAATTGTATTCTTAAATCATAAATTACAAAAAGGAAAGAGGCTTTTTGCGCAATATTATTCAGTTCAGAATTAAAATAATGTTTTACCCAATTTTAAAGACAAATACGTAACAGTTTTTTAATATCATAAATTTAGGATAAAATAGTTTTTTACCCAATTTTGAAGACAAGTACGCAACAGTTTTTGAATATTATAAATTCAAGACTCTTCAAAATAAAAAAATAAAAATTAATAACTTAGAGAGACGTTGTACAAAAGTCGAAATAACTTAGGGCATTGAGACAAATATATTAATTTCAAGCTTGCATCCTCATTCCCGATCCTGGATCTAGAATTAAACTTCCTTCTGGTACATATGGGACCATAGTTTGAATTGTAATTCTTTTTACCGGAAATGCTGAATAAACCTACAAAGAATAAATAACATTAGTATTTACGATTTGATATTACATATACAGGGTGCGGACTAACTTCAAAGATAGAAAATAGTGTAAAGAGTGGCATTAATTTTGGAAAATAGTAGAAGATAGTAACATGCATTTATTTAAATGATAAGTTGATATTATAAATCACGCAGGCCTCGGATCGACTAGAATGCTTTAAAAAAGTCGCATTAAGTGAAATAAGTCGCATCATACTTCAAAAATCTGTTTTTTTTTTTTAGAAACATAGATTTAGTTTCAGATAAAGAACTTTAAAGTGTAATATAATTTTTTTTTAACGAAGAAAATTAAATCAAACATTATACGTATAGAAAAATGTATAAATTACTAAACAATATATAGTAAGTCGAATTTTCTTCTTATTTGTACAAGATGCTATGGATTTGAAAATTATATTTGCACAAATTAAATTAACTGTTAAACCCACTGAATTAAAAAAAGTAATATATAATATAAAAATTAAACAAAACAATATTATAAAGAAATTCAAAAAACTATATCAATTTTTTGCAATTTGTGGAGGTATTTTGAACCTATAAAAGATTTTATTGTGTCCATTGTAAATTAAATATATAGAAGTGTTATTTCAATTTTTTAAATCATTTGGTAAAATTTTGTATAAAACTATTAATTTCAATATCGTATACCAGTATTGATACAGAATTTTGAGTTCCACATTCTAAATATTTTCCAGGATTTTTAAGGGTAATTTTTTAAAAATTCTAAAACTTACGCTGACAGTTCTGTTCCAGGAAAATTTGAAATTTTTGGAGAAAGAAAAAAATATAATTAAAGAAGAATAATCGCATGAAATAAATTAACTTAACATTAATTAATATTAACATTATTAACATTATTAACATTATTTTCCTCAAAACACGATCAATTGAATTTTAAAGTGTTTCTAAATCTGAGGAGTTTCTACATACTTTGAATAATTTGAAATTGAATAAGTTTCCAATTTCACGGGCGCCTATATCTTTATTATTCTTCAATGAAATAGCATATATGCATTTTGAACTTGAGTTGCCAGAATAATTTTTTTTTCAATTTTGAATAACTTCTAGACTCTAGTTTTTTTTTGCAAATTTAACTACTTGCAACATAAAAAATTTTCAATTATCTGTTTTATTTATTTTAATTTTATTTTTTTTGCGAACTCGAATCTTTTCTATTAAAATTCTTATTGATTGAGAAGGATTTTTAATTTGAATTGTTTTCAAAACAGAAAACTTTGAAATTTATACTATCAACAAAATACAATAATATTCAACGAAATGGTTGAATTTTCAGCTAAAAAAAATAAGAATTTTAAACCAAATAATTGAATTTTTCTTAAAAAAAGATCAGTTTTCAACAAAAAATCGAATAGTGAAATTTTCAGTTAAAAAAATTAATTTTACACAAAAAAAAAACTAAACCAAAGTGATGAATTTTCATTTGAAATTATGGAACTTCAACTAGAATATGTAGATGAATTTTAAACCAAAAAGTTGAATTTTTAGCAAAAGATTTAAACTCAAATACTTGAATTTTCAACCAAAAACATTTTTTAACAAAATACATTGATTTTCAAAGAAATAGTTAAATTTGCAACAAAAAAATCAATTTTTAACAAAATAGTTGAATTTTCAATTAAAAACGATCAGCTTTTAACCAAAAATGGAATAGTTAATTTTTCAGTTAAAAAGTTAATTTTCCATAAAAAACAAACAAAAGATGGATTTTTAACCGAGAAGATTAATTTTTTCCAGAAAAGACGAATTTTCAACAAAATACATGAATTTCTAATTAAAAAAGATAAATTGCCAACCAAAAATTGAGTAGTTAAGTTTTCAGTTAAAAAAATTAATGTACGACCAAAGAGATGAATTTCCTACTAAGATGATGAAATATTCAACTGGAATAGTTACATTTTGAGTTAAATAAAAATCATTCTTAACAAAAACAAAAAACTAATTTTCAAAAAAATAGTTACATTTCAAATAAAGTGATAAATTTTCAACTAAAATTATGAATCTTTAACAGAAATATTAAAATTTTAAACCAAAAATATGAATTTTCAACTAAAATGATGAATCTTTAACTGAAATAATTGAAATTTCAACAACAAAAAAATGAATCTTTAGCCAAGAAGATTAATTTCTACCAAGGAAGACGAATTTTCAACTAAAAATTAAATAGTTCAATTCTTAGTTAAAAAATTTATGTTTAACCAAACTGATAAATTTTCAACTAAAATGGTGAATCTTCAACCGGAATAGATAAATTTTCAAACCGAAAAGATGAATTTTTAACAAAATACACGAATTTTCAATAAAGAAAGATAAATTGTCAAACAAAAATTGAATAGTTAAATTTTCAGTTGAAAAAATTAATATTCCATCAAAGGTGATTT
Organism: Amphibolips quercusostensackenii; assembly: GCA_032357855.1. Taxonomy (NCBI): domain Eukaryota; kingdom Metazoa; phylum Arthropoda; class Insecta; order Hymenoptera; family Cynipidae; genus Amphibolips; species Amphibolips quercusostensackenii. The sequence continues at coordinate 9,227 of JAUELO010465944.1, forward strand.
TTATACTAAGATGATGAAATATCAGCTGAAATAGTTGAATTTCAAACAAAAAATCTAAATTTTCAATTAAAGTAATGAATTTCCAACTAGAATGGATGAATTTTAAACAAAAAATGAATTTTAAACAAAAAATGAATTTTTCACAAAAGAGTTTAATTTTGAACTAAGTAGTTTTATTTTAAACAAAAAAAAAACTATTTTTCAACTAAAATGATAAATGTTTAACTAGAATACTTGAATCTTTCAACAAAAAGATGAATTTCCAAGAAAGAAGATTAATTTTCTACCAAAAAAAACTATTTTCCAATAAAATACATGAATTTTCAACTAAAAAGACAAATTTGCAACCAAAAATGGAAAAGTTAAATTTTGTTTAAAAAATTAATGTTGATTCAAAGAGATGAATTTTCAACTAAAATGATGGAATATTAAATAATAAATTAAAATTCATTTTCAAAAAAAAAAAAATAACTTTCAAAAAAATAGTTACATTTATAAACGAAGTGATGAATTTTTAACTAAAATAATTTAAATTTTAAGGAAAAAGATGAAATTTTCAACCGAAAAAATTAATATCTAAAAAAGAAGACGAATTTTCAACTAAAAAAAAAATAATTTCTCAACTAAAAATCGAATAGTCAAATTTTTACGTAAAAAATTAATCTTTGACCAAAGAGATAAATTTTTAATTAAAATTATGGTATATTTAACTGCAATAATTACATTTTTAGTTGAAAAAATTAATTTTGAATCTAAGACAAAAAGAATTTTTAACAAAATGGATCGTTTTTTAACTAGCGAGATGAATTTTCAATTAAAATAATGAATCTTCAACAAAAAGAAAAATATATATTTAAAAAAAGAGTTTGACCATGTAATTAAATTTTAATTCCAAGAAAGATGAGTTCTGAATGAAAAATGTAGTCAACATGAGTTGAATTTTCAATTAAAAAGATTTTTGGGTCAAGAGAGGGAAAAAATTTCAAGCAAACTGTTGTATTTTCAATCGAAAAGATGTATTTTTAATCGAGAATATTCATTTTCTACCCAAAAGAACGAATTTTCAAAATATACATAAATTTTCAACCAGATATTTGGAATTTATACTAAAAACGATCAATTTTTGACCAAAAATAGAAAAGTTAAATTTTCAGGTGAAAAAATTAATTTCAAGACAAAAAAAAAATGAATTTTTACAAAATAGTTAAATATACAGCAATATAAAGCAACTTTTAAGAATGAAAAATCATTGTTATTCAACTTTATAATGCAATTCAACAAAAAAGACAAATTTTAAACAAAATAGATGAATTTTAAAATAAAAAGTAGTTGAATTCAACCAAAAAAGACAAATTTTAAATAAAATAGGTGAATTTTTAAAAAAAGGGTTAATTTTCTACCAAAAAAAGATAAATTTTTTACCAAAAAAGATGAATTTTCAACGAAAAAAACTAGATGTATTTTTGAAGAAACAGTTTGTCAGCTAAAAAAAATAAATAAATTTTCTACCACAAAAGGTGAATTTTCAAAAAAAAAAAGTGAGTTTTCAAGCTAAATTGCCGAATTTTGTTTAAAAAAAAAGTTGACCTTTAAGACCGAAAAGATCAACTTTCAACGAAAAAGATTAGTCACCAATTACGAAAAAATAATAGCATTAGTGTCATATTTTCCAAAATAATGCCAAACTAGTGGCACTGCTAAAAAAAAGTCTCAAATATTTTCAACAGTGGCGTCAGTCCGAGCCCTGCATATATACATTATACATTTTTTTAAAATTAATTCAGTGCCTATTCTTATAATTTAAAAGAAATTTTTGAATTCAACATGATCCTACCTTTTGGAATTTTTTGTGACCAAATGTCCGTTCAAGCAGAGAATCGGTTAATTCCTCGCGAATTAAACCAGTTACAAAACGAACATATTGCTGAAAAATAACAATAAAAATAATTTTACTACAACCACAAACCTGCCAACGCAGAGCAATCGCAAAAAGTAGAAAAGTGATTTGAAACTCGATTTTAAAAATTTCAAACTGTCCAATTTGTGACATTTTTAATTTTAATATTAATTTCTTCAATTTTCGACAGTTCAAATTTAAAAATCAATCAATCTTTATCTTAAAAACTTACACTCTCGTTATCAACTGTTATGCCTGAGGATTCCGATGGAATTTGATTGTAAGAATGAATCTTTTTCTGTTGTTTCTTCTGCACCACAATTTCACCACTATCTGAATCACCATCTCCATTTCCTCTTTTCCTCTTATCACTCCTTTCTGTAGTAACTCTGAAATCATTCAAATTGGAATTCGCCTCAATCCTTTTCTTTTTCAGTGCTGGCTTTCCAAAAATATTCGGTTCATCCAAACAAGGTTCCTTTCTCTTTCCTTCTGAATTTAATTCTATCCTCGTTTCCGGTCTAGAAGCATCCAAAAGTGACGCATCTGATCGAATCCATATTTTATTCGCAACCTTTTCTTCCTTTTGTGATTTTTTCTTTTCTTCTACTGGCATCTTAAATACATTCCTGGCCTCTCTTTTCCTCGCTTCTGTATTTACTTCTTCCTCATTTTCGTCTGATTCGTCCATAAAATCAGAAGATATATTTATCGTAGGCTTCGATTTTTTTCCCTCCCCTGAAATCGATGGTTCAGAAGCATTTTTCTGAGAAACTCTCCGGATTGGTGAAAACAATTCACGAGTCGATCTGCTTGATGATTGCGAACTTTGAAGATTTTGGGATCCTATCATATTTTGCGAGTCATCTAAATTTTGCGAGCCTTGTAATCTTTGTGAAAGAGAAAATTTATCTTGACTCTTGCTTTTCGGCAAGACAGGGAAAAGTGAGCTCCCGGAGTCTAGTTTTAGTTTTTTTGTTGGAGCGAAACTGAAAGTCTCGAGAGTTCTTTTTTCAGTACGCTTTTGATCCATCGTCATGTTCGCAA